>PVKH010025477.1:0-13413 GCA_004027955.1 Chaetophractus vellerosus | reverse complement strand
CAAAGCTGCCAAATGCTTTTTTTTTTTCCTTTGAGCATCTGCTATTTGTTTTAATTAAAGTGACAGGAGGGAACGTCATGGAAAAACAATTTCAAAGCTACCCAACACCAGGATTTATAAGCAATTCTTATGGTGTAGCTGAAACAACTTGCCTTAAAGTCTGGGCGAATTTCATGTCTAAATCCCTATCCACCACTTCAAACCATGTGTGTTGCCAAAAAGGAGGCAGAATGCTCACCCTGACAAGATTTTTATAGATTTTTTTTTCCAGGAGTGATAGAGGAGAGAGAAATGCTTGCTAACAATGCCTGCAAACTGCAGAAAAAGAAAACAAAACCTCATTTCCTTTTCTCCCTCAAAATGATGATTATGATTCTTTAACTTCTATTCATATGCCAGCTAAGGTTTGAGAGGTAAAATCCCACTGTTAAAAAAAAGTGATAATTACTCTGGTTTTTAAAAGATTCCTTAATAAAGAACCCAACAAAAATATTGCCCTCTTCCTGTTTTTCTGATAGAAAGACATTGTTGATTAACTCAAGAACTTCTCAAAGGAGGCTCAAGGGCTGCCATTCAGCAGTTGTCTTCAAGTGGCGCCAGTATCTACGAACTGGTGATGAGCTAGATGAAAACTAGGGAACAATTCCCGGGGCAGCTACAAGGCAAGCATTCATGAAAGAGTTGCTTTAATTGCACTGTACTCTGGATAACAGGAGTAATCGTGTATAGGAGTGCAAATCGACTCAGAGATTGTGTGCATAAAATTTTCTCTGGGAGAATCTTGTAGATCCAAGGAGAAATTTGACTCAAACAGCACTCCAACATAGCAGACAAGATCTAACCCACTCCATTCTCCAAAAGTTGTGAACACAAGCCCAGGGAAGCCAGTTTCCCACTACTGAAGTGAAGCAGGGAATTGAGGCAAATTGGAAAGTTTCCTTTGGTTCTTTTGATCCTTTGCATCAGTCCTGTGCCTGGTCTGGCCTGGGGAGATTGAGCAAAACGTAGAGGATTTTGCCCAAGTGTAATAGATTGAAGTTATAGAGAACTGGGTTAGGATTCTAATTCTCTTGTTTACAAGTTACACAACTTGATCTTCCCCCATCAGGTTGTTATAATTATTAAACAAACCAACAAAAAATCCCTCTATAAAAATGTTTACTTTTAGAAGTTGTCAAAAAATATCATTTCCCTCCCCCATTAGAAAGCCGTAGACTGCTGAATACGGCCTAAGTCATCTAATATCTAATAGGTGATAAATCTGAGACTTGAAGAAGTTAGATATTGGCCCAGAATTGCAGGGTGGGAGGCATAGGCTCTGGAGTTAGAGAGAGCTGGGTTAGATTCCTCCTTCTGCAGTTTGCTAAGTATATTACTTTGAGCAAATTAGGTAGCCTCTTAAGTCTCAGTTTTCTCTTCTGAAAGATTGGTATAATCGTAGGACCTACTTCAGAGGTTTATTAGGATTCAATGAGGCAAGACCTCAGCACAATGTTTGACAAACGGTATGCAATATATTTTTGATAAAATAAAAATACAGCATTATTTTGGTCAGAAGTAGGAACCTGATGTTAAGTGTAATGAAGACAGGAGAGGCAGGGGTGAGAAGATACTCACAGCACTGGATGAGGAAAAAAGGGACAAGGGCATGGATGCAGCGTGAGCTGTGTTCAGACAAAGCTCATGCTCTACCAGTTAAACAGCTGGGCACTCATCCCAGGGTCTGCATTTCCTCAGCATCTGCTGGGTGCCGGGAACTGTGCTCGGCTCTGGGGGCTCAGCTGGAAATGAGGCAGACTCCTTTCTGCCTTAGTCCTTGGAGCTTATGATCCAGCTGGGGAAAGTTGAATAAACAAAGAGGAAAAACTGGAGGAGATTGGGTTGCTGGGAGACTATTGCACATGTCTGGGAGGGATGGCTTGAGGGCAAGTTGGGCTACTTGAATGGAAAGCTCTCTACCCACTGATACCCCTGCCTGGGGGGATGGCCAATAGAGGCCCAGTGCTGGAAACTACTAGCCTCACCAGATTATCAGATCAACTTGCTCACAAGGCTTGAGTTCATGCCCCTTGTTTTCGCTTTGAGACTCTAAGCTTGAGGGACAGAATTCAGTGGAATCTGTGACAAAGAACAGGCCATTGACAGTAACCCAGAGATAACAGTTTACATCTGATGTTTCTTAAAATTTTCTGTGCTATTGACATTTTGGCAGTCTGGTGATGTCCAAAAAACCCTCTTAGAATAATGTTTAGAAATTAATAAAATAAGGTATATAGGATTAGAAAGGAAGTCAATTATATGACAGTTATCAAAATATTTTAAAGGAAACACATTTGTAATATAATACATGTGTTTCTTTTGTTGTTGTTGTTACATATCCCCCCTTTCTGCTTGCTCTTGCTGTGTGTTCATTTTTGTGTTCTTCTATGTCTGCTTTTTGTCTCCCCCCGTTGCGGCGATACGAGTCGGCCCACCGCATAGGCGGCTTGCCCCGCTCGTGGGCAACTCTGTTCCATTTCGTGGGCGGCTCAGCTCCGTTTTTCGCGGGCTGCTCGGCTCCGTTTGTGGGCAACTTGCCCTGCCCACGGCAGCTTTGCCCCGCCCATGGCGGCTTGCCTCCTTAAGGTGGTCTGCCCACTTGGAGAGGTCCCCGGGAACCGAACCCAGGGCCTTCCATGTGGGGTACCGGCACCCTATCCACTGGGCTACAGCCGGCCCCCCATGCGTTTCTTTTTAATGAATAAAATAGCAAGACCTAGCTGTGGATCTGATAATTACCATGATTTCAAAATAGTATTGATCATAAACGATTATTTGGGATATCTGCAGGAAACTGTATTATGATTTGAAAACAATGTGATTTCCATTAGTGGCAAAGTTACAGTGACTGCTTAAATCCCTGCAGTTTGTTGCTGACAATTGTACTTGAAAGATAGACTGCTTTTCAGTTAGAAGTTAGTGAGACTAGCAATGCTATTTTTTTTTCATCCAAGTTCCTGGATAATGAATTCTCTCCATGGACACTTGGAGAGATGTTCTTTTGCTCCTTGAACACCAGGTTAAGAACCTCTATTTAGACAGAAAAAAGAAGGCTATGACAAAGACTGTCACAACCAATGTTTAAAGGAGAAATACAACATGGCATAATATCACTCTACCCAAATACTCACTTCAAGAAGGAAAGGGAGCCAAAAGACCCCTGAGCAGAGATGGTTAACAGGTGCCCCACAGTCAGATGCAGCCCAGAAATGAGCTTTAAATGCCCCCATAATGTTGACCAATTCAGTGATTTTGAACTCTATAAATATTTTGGGGGGATTTTATAATGCTTTGAAATTTTGCTGTCTTTTGCTTTTTATTTCCTTTTTTTTATTTGAGAAGTTGTGAGTTAACTAAACAATCATGCACAGCCTACAGGATTACCATACATCACCCTACCACCAACACCTTACATTGTGTGACACATTTGCCATAAATGATGAATGAACTTCGTCATAATATTACTGCTTTCTATAGCCCGTAGTTTATATTTAGTGCATTTTTCCAACAAACCATGCTATTAATAACACCATGTATTAGTATTGTATATTTGTTATAGTTCATGAGAGAACATTCTTATATTTGTACTGTTAGCCACAGTCCATCATTTACCATGAGGTTTGCTGTATTATACAGTTCCCTGCCTTGTACAATCCATCCAAATTGTACACTTGGTGACTGTCACTTTCACCATAGAGTTGTGCTGTCATCAGCTCAATCCATTTCAGAATGTCTTCATTACTCCAAAAGGAAAAATACCCTACCCCCTTTTACCCTCCCCATTATTGACCCTTATCATTGATATACTACCTTCTTTGATATTGCTGTAAAAATATTACAATATATTCCTGTTAACTATATTCTATACCTTACATCAGGTATATTTTCCCCATCTTTCTCCATATTCTTAACACCTTGTAATAGAGGAACATTCTTGTATTTGTACTATTAGCCACAATTATCATCTGCCACTGAAATCACTATGTATACAATCCCTACATTATCCTCTTTCATTTGACATTAACCTCTCTAGATAACCCTTTTCAGCCACAATCACATTTATAAACCAGCAGTGTTGATTATACTCACAATACTGTGTTACCATCAACTCTAACCATTTCCCCACATTTACAATCCCCTTATTAAACATTCTACACACATTCAGCATCAGCCCCTGCTTCTCAACCCACATTCTATCTCCTAGTAAACTATACTCTATAGTTTAGCTCCATGAGTTTACTCATTGTATTTGGTTCATATTACCGAGATCATACAATATTTGTCCTTTTGTACCTAGCATATTCCACTCAACCTAATGTCCTCAAGTTTCATCCATGTATTCCTATGCATCCCGAGTTCATTTCTTCTTACAGCTGAAGAGTAGTCCATCGTAGGTATATACCACATTTTGTTTATCCATTCATCTGTTGATGGAGGCTTAGGTTGTTTCCATCTTTTAGCAATTGTGAATAATGCTGATATGAACATTGGTTTGCAAATGTCTGTTCGTGTCCTTGCTTTCAGTTCTCCTTAATATATTCCTAGTAGTGTGATTATGGGATTATATGGCAGTTCTGTATTTAGCTTCCCCAGGAACTGCAAAACAGTCCTCCACAGTGGGTGCACCATTTTACATTCCCACCAACAGTGAAGAAGTGTTCCCTTTTCTCTACATCCTCTCCAGCACTTGTAATTTTCTGCCTTTTCAATGGTGGCCATTCTATAAGGTGTTGAATGATATTTCATGATAGTTTTGATCTGCATTTCCCTAATAGCTAGTGATGTTGAGCATCTTTTCATGTGCTTTTTGGTGATTTTCATCTAGTCTTTGAAAAAAAAAGTCTGTTCATTTCTTTTGTCCATTTTTAAATTGGGTTGCTTGTCTTTTTATTGTTGAGTTGTATGATCTGTTTATATAACATAGAGATCAAACCATTATTGGATATGTGGTTTCTGAAAATTTTCTCCCAATGAGTAAGCTGCCTTTTTACCTTCTTATCAAAGTTGTCTGAAGCACAAAATTGTCAAATTTGAGAAGGTCCTATTTATTTATGTTTTCTTTCATTGCTCGTGCTTTAGACATAAGGTTTAAGAAACCACCACCTAACACAAGATCTTAAAAGATGTTTCCCTACCATTTCTTCTAGGTGTTTTATGGTTCTAACTTTTATATTTAAGTCCTTGATTCATTTGGAATTAATTTTTGTATAAGATGCAAGATAGGGGTCCTCCTCCTTTCTTTTAGCTATGGATATCTAGTTCTCCCAGTACCATTTGTTGACCCATTATTCTGACCCAGCTGGGTGGATTTGATAGCCTTGCCAAAAATCACTTGACTGTAGATGTGAGGGTCTATTTCTGAATTCTTGATTTGTTTCCACTGGTAAATATGTCTATATTTATGACAGTACCACGCGGTTTTTACCATTGTAGCTAGGTAATATGCTATCAAGTCAGGAAGTACAAGTCCTCCAACTTTGTTTTACTTGAGGGCCGGCTCGATAGCCCAGTGGATAGGGCACCGGCATACCACATGGGAGGCCCCGGGTTCGGTTCCCGGGGACCTCTCCTAGCGGGCAAACCGCCTTGAGAATGGCAAGCCGCCATGGGTGGGCCAGAGCTGCCGTGGGCAGGGCAAACAAAAACCTGCCACGGACAGGGCAAAAGCCGCCACGGGCAGGGCAGGTAGCCCGCGAATGGAGCGCAGCCAGCCACCCGCGAACTGAAAGCCGGCCGTGAATGGAAGCAGAAGCTGCCCACAAGCGGGGAAAGCCGCGCCTGCGCAGTGACCAGTCTCGGCGCGTCGCCGCAGCGGGGGGGAAGGGGAGATATGTAATAAAATAAATCTTTAAAAAAAAAAAAAGACACATTTGACTATTCAAATAAATTTCATAATTGGCTTTTCCTTTTCTGTAAAAATAGGCTGTTTGGATTTTTATTGGGATTGCATTGAATCTGTAAATCTGGTTGGAAAGACTTGACATCTTAATGATAGTTAGTCTTCCAATCCAGGAACGTGGAATATCCTTCCATTTATTAAGATTACCATTGGTTACTTTTAGCAATGTTTTATAGTTTTCTAAATACAGGTCCTTTATATCCTTGGTTAAGTTTATTCCTAAATATTTTATTTTTTCGTTGCTATTATAAATGGAATTTTTTTCTGACTTCCTCCTCAGATTGCTCATTAGTAGTGCATGGAAATACTACTGATTTTTGCATATTAATCTTGTATCCTGCCACTTTGCTGAAAAAGATGTTCAACATCTATTATTTATAGTAGTTTTATTGTAGTTTTTGGGGATTTTCTAGGTATAGGATCATACCATCAGTGAATACAAAAAGTTTTACTTCTTTCTTTCCTATTTGGATGCCCTATAAATTAATCCCGCCCACCCCCTGTTTTTGCTCTTTTCATGTCCATTTGCTGGGCAATTCTCTGTGTCTGTTTCCTGCCCTTTCTTCTCATCCTTCTCCTCCTGTCTTCACCGGAATTCGATCCTGGGAACCTCCGAAGTGGGAGAAGCGTACTACCACCCGTGCTACCTTAGTTCCTGGTTTTTCAGCACGTCTCGTCTTGGCTTTCCCTTGTGTCACTCTCCTGTTATGTCATCATCTTGTTGCGTGGCTCGGCAGGGCCTGGCATGCCCACGTGAGGGGCCTGGGGCTCACTCACTCGCGGGGCCTAACGGCACACATGTCTTCTATATTTTTCTTTATTTTGCTGGGAGGTCTCGGAGATTGAACCCAGGTCCTTCCATATGGGAGATGGGTGCCCAACCATTTGAGCCACATCCGCCCCCTATAAATTAATTTTGAACATTAAAAAATCAGAAGCTTTCAGGCCAGCAGATATAGTATCCAATTTCTCTAGACTTAGAAACACTGGATCCATGTATCACATGGCAACAGTCACCAGAGCACTAGATACCTACCTGGGACCTGGAGGCATTTCAAAATGCCGTCCCTGGCAGGGATAAGATGACTGGGAATTCTGGAAGTTACAGCAATGCCCAGAACAATCCTCTGATTAGCCGGAAAGGAGATCAAAACACCAGCTCTGCACAGTATGGTGTAATGAACCATTAAAAGATTTTGTCCCGTGCCTTATTACTTGGGTGGTGAGGAGGGTAGAAATAGATATCTGAAATCTTATTTCATGTCCTGAAATAAGCACCACCTCACCTGTCACTAACACTAGCCTGAATGGAAGAAGAGTAGGGATATATGAATGCTATTCCACAAAAACTTATACTTGGAAAGGATGAGTCACACAAGATACAGAAATAATCTTTAGAAGTAAAGAAAAAATGGCAGAGTTGACCCATGAATTTTGTGAAAGTGGATTGTCTTAAGTTCCTTTTTATAAATTTAAATACACTAGAAGCGGGGAGTAGAAGCTAATACATTGTGTTCAGTCAGGAGATAGATCTGACCCAGGCGTTAGGGACAATTTCTGTTTGGGCCTTGACAATACCATTCCAGGAAACAAAATTTACCAGACTCATTTTCTATTATATCTCAGCTTAGCCTGACACCAGGTTTGGGACTTATCCCTTTCTATCTGCATGAAATTTGAAAACAATCCGCCTAGCACAGCACATTTGTCCTTCAGACAAATGTGAAGGATGTGTAGATGTGGCCTTTTCACATTCAACTGTTTCTTGTAGCATGGACTTAGAGGAGTAATTTTTTACCTGCACCCAGGACCACTGGCAACCATATTCTTTTAATGTTTTACTTTGAACAAATTTTAAATTTGTGAATTATTTTCAAGAATAATATGGAGAGCTATGTGTACCCTGCACTCAGACTCATCTATTGTTAACATTTGCTACAAAATTCTCTCTGTATATACAAATACATTCACACATACAAATATGTAAAAACATATAGACATACACATAGATACAGAAACAATACTGGCATACATGCATGTTGTTATTATTGCCTAAAACATCTGAGAGTAAGTTTTACCAAGTTTGTTTGTCCTGAGAATGTTTTTATTTTCCTCAAACGGTGTCATTATCAATGGTTAAGTCTCTAGGATCACCTAAAATTCCATTAACCCTTAATCTTTGCCAAATTGCAGCATGAATAGAAGTACTGAATTATAGAAACACTGTAGGAAAAAGAGAGGTGAATGAGACTTCATGTACTTTTCATACAGGGCTAGCTCACTTTAAAATGTAGAAATTTTTCTTTGACATGGTCCTTTGGGATCCTAGGAAAATCCTACTAGGTCAAAATGTATCCCTATTACCCTCAGATAATATCCTGACCCACATATCCCTTGACCTTCCCAAATGTACATGTTTCATGGCACCCACCCATCTCCAGATGTACAAATCCCTTATTGTAACTGACTTTATCACAGCCTTAAGAGGAAGTAAGCTTATTGACTTAGTTTATACTAGTGTGAATTTATTCTCACATTTACATTTTTATGCAAAGACGTCATTAATGCAATTTTATTTCACATTGGTAAAAATGGAGGCAATATCTAAAAATTAAAAGGAGAAACAAAGGCAGTAGGGTAAGGAGAAAGATTTTTCCTGCTGAAAACAGCCACAAAACATGGTGCATTTGCCTCTATAATCAGCTACCCAAAGCTAGCACTGCTGTCCACATTTTTCTTTTCCCTGCATGTGAATCTAAGACATCACCAAAATATACAGACACCAAAAATTGAATATTTTGGCATCTCTTTAGATCAATAGACTCCCAATATTTGTCTGACATTTGTTTTAAGGAAGCACTAAAAACTGCATCAGAAAAGAATTTGGAAATGTGGTTGCCTCTCTCAAAGTATTGATTTTCTTATCTTATGCCAAGCAATTCAGCTCTGATCCCAGTTGGTATCCTTTACTCAACTTAGCAAATGGACCAACCCTTCTTAGAGGGGATTTATTGAAATCAGGTATTGTCAATTGCTGTAACCTAACCTTGCCCCTTGGCTATATTCAACCATGTCTACAACCAGCCCCAAAACACACATCCTCACACAGGCTTGCTTATCGCATATGCTGTCAACCACTTTCATCAGAGGTTTAAAACGTGTGACCTCTGTGCAGTGTGTTTTGCCTGCCCACCAGTCCAAAATGGAAATTTGTATTGGATGCCAGCTTTAAAAATCATGAGATCTTAACATAAAAATCTGCATTTCTGTCTTCTTTTAAAAATCAAAAGATGTCCTGACCCTGAGCCCATACTCTGCATAGTAACAGCCTACTGGAGCCAAAAACAACATCCCTGCAGACCTGTAATTCACTGACTACCCCTGCTTCACTCTTCATGATCTGGCTGGCTCCTATGGGTACTTAACTGTACAATCCTGCCAATTAGAGCTCCTGGGAGTTAAATATACATTTTCACATGCCTTTACTTTTCCAGTGATATTTTATCACTTCTTTGATACTGGCCCCTTGGTAAACTGCCCAGCTGAGCTAGCATTTAATATGGGTCAATTTAAACTCAGCACATTTTCTAAAACATGGAGTTTTTTTAACAAATTTTATTGATACATATTAATAAAGCATAAATCTATCCAAGTATACAATCAATGGTATTTGGTTTTATCAGAGAGTTGTGCATTGATCACTTCAATCATTATAAGAGCATTTTCATTATTCTAATAATAATAATAAAGAACAAAAAAAGACAAAAACTCATTACCTCTCAATCTGTCTATGCTTCCCATGACATACATAGCTGCCATTCTGTTTCCAACTCTCTAGTGTATTTGTATTTATATTTTGTAAAAACCATCCTATATATGCAATATTACCCATATTCATATTTCACATGAGGTTTCACTGTTATACAGTCCCATGTTACAATTTTTAGCTTTCCTTCTAGTAATATACATGTCCTTAGACATTCCCTTTCAACCACTGTCACACACATATAATAGCTCCGCTGGTTACAAACACTGTGATGTTTTTTCACTGTTTCTATTCATTTCCAAAGATTTACAAAAAACCTTTTTACCAGTCCTTCATAGATTGACCCTCAGCTTTCCATTCTCTAGGCACGTTCTATTTTCTGGTGACCTATATTCTAATTATTAACTCCATGAGTTGACACAAAATACTTACTTCATAATAGCGCAATCATACAGTATTTGGCCTTTTGTGTCTGGCTTGCTTCACTCAACATTATGTCCTCCAGATTTATCCATATTGTCATATGCTTCACGTCTTCATTTCTTCTTACAGCTGCATAATATACACCACAATCTGTTTAACCATTCATCGGTTGATGGACACCTGGGTTGTTTCTATCTTTTGGCAATCATAAACAATGCCACTATGAACATCGGTGTGCAGGTGTCCGTTCATGTCACTGTTCCCCATTCTTCTGGGTATATACCTAGCAACAGTATTGCTGGGTCACACGGCAAGTCTATATTCAACTTCCTTAGGAGCTGCCAAACTGTTCTCCACAGTGGCTGTACTATTCTACATTCTCACCAACTGTGAATAAGCGTTCCTACCTCTCCACATCCTCTCCAACACTAGTAGTTTTCTGACTTTTTAATAGTGGCCATTCTAGTAGGTGTGAAATGATATCTCATTGTAGTTTTGATTTGCAGTTCCTTAATCACTAGTGATGTTGAACATTTTTTCATATATATTTTTTTTTTGCCATTTGTATTTCTTCTTTGGACAAATGTCTATTCAAGTCTTTTGTCCCTTTTTTAATTGGGTAGTTTGTCTTTTTATTGTTGTGTTGTAGTATCTCTTTATGTATCATGGATATTAAACCCTTCTCGGATATGTGATTGCCAAATATTTTTTCCCATTGAGATGGCTGCCATTTCACCCTTTTGACAAAGTCCTTTCAGATGCAAAGGTGTTTAATTTTGAGGAGGTCCCATTTATCTATGTTTTTTCCTTTGTTGCTCGTGCTTTCTGTGTAAGGTTTAAGAAACCACCACCTACCACAAGATCTGGATAGTTTCCTACATTTTCTTCTAGGAGTTTCATGGTTGTAACTTTTATATTTAGATCCTTGGTCCATTTTCAGTTAATTTTTGTATAAGATGTGAGATAGGGGTCCTCTTTCTTTTGGATATTAATATCCAGTTCTAAACATGGAGATATTTAACAAGAGTTTCCTTGGCACAGCAGCAGTTAGGGTGGATGGACAAGGGAATAGGGTAGAGATTGATGCAATCAAGGGTTGCCTTTACAACCAAAATTATACCAACGGTAAGCTATAAAAATGTAGCATAGAAATTATGCTTGACACTTAAATAGAAGTGAGCATGCTGATTTCTGTCCCTTTCTAGAACATATCTATAGTGTTTTTGTATTCACAGTGTGCTTCCTATTACAGCAATTCAAATAAGTGAAGGGGCAGGAGCAGGAAGATTCAAAGTCCACATTCTAGTGTCCTGTCAAACATGCAACTCACAATAATCAATTTCTATCATTTAATCTGATCGTTTTTTAATGATCTCGAATCTGTCAACCGACTCTCATTTCATGTCCCATAGCCTTGGTGGAAAGATATTTTCCCTTTCCTGTTGCTTCCTAATGTGTTAAATTGGCAATTTTCAGAGGAGCACCTCCTGCCAATTAATGAGAATCAGCCTTGACTTTTGCAGATTGAATTTTGTAAATTGGTTTTATTGATAGTGAGAAATAGCATGAAGAACTACAGAAGGGGAAAAAAATTGCATCCCCAAAGAACAGGGGCTTGTCATAATCTTGCTTTATACAAGTGATGGTGAGCTTCAGGTCTGGGAAGAGTATGAGTTATCTTCTGATTCTCTTCCAGGTCAGACACTGACCTTTCCCAGCCTGGTCTATACTCAGGGAACTGTAAATTATCATTATGACATGCCTCTGAGGTATTGTAAGGATTAATGACCTACAGCGCAACCCACACACTAAGATGTGAAAGGTCTCACTGAGAGGAAATTATTGCCATAATTCAACGAACATTATATTGTTCACCCAAAGAAATGGTGCTGAAGAATTTACCTAAGGCTGAACCCAACAGTCTCCAGACTGTGAGTTTCTTTCTGCGCACCCTTGGACTTTCATTAATGCCTTCATATGAACCTGGTTTCATCGAAACCTCTGGAAAACTTTCATTATTTACTGTGTCATGATGATGATGAAACCAATTTTCTTTATTTTTTTCTAATATTTTTGTCACTTTCTTTAAAAAGAAAGGTCAAATGTTGGGGGGAGAGTGATGTAATCTACACTCAAGTTCAAATTGACCAACCATATCTGATTTGGGGCAAGCATTTCTTATTTTCCTTCAAAAAAGGATGGATGATTTATGGAGCATAATGTGACAGAGAACATCAAATTCCACAGATCTACTTTGACAAGATAGTTCATCTTGCCCAAATATATAAATCTAGTTTATTTTAGTGTTATGTTATTTTCAATATAATATTATAAAGTGAAAAAGCATAGCAAGGATCTATTGAATACTTAGTGTACCATGAATTGGGCTAAGCAGGCACTTTAACTGTGTTAACTAATTTTATCCTCACAGCACAATAAGATAAATATTATTATTATCCTTTTCTAAAAAATGAGGAAACAGCCTCAGTGAGGTTATTTGCCCAATATCACATAGTTATTATGTAGAGGAGCTGGGAATCAAACCAGGCAGGATGCTTCCAGAACTGTACTAAAAATTAAGTTGGTGAGCCAAACTTTGCATCCTGTGTGACCTTCTTTTTGGGAGCATATTAGTATATAAAAGACACGGTGAGGCCCTGCAGGTCAGAAGCCTGTCTAACTGCCTTTAACCTACACTTTCCAAACTTACCTGACCATGGAAATTTTTCTTCTTGCTCCCGCACCCCAGTGCTGATTAACACTATAATTCTTCAGAACGTAGTCAGGGAGGCACTGCCATAACCACTCTGGAGTACCTTCAGTAACCCTGAGCAAACACTAGCACACCACAAACCCTGGCTTGCACAATTCTCTTTGCCTAGGATGCTCCATCTCGGTCTATTCAAATACCACTCATCATATAAAGTCTAGCATATTTTTACCTCCTTTGGGAAATCGCTCCCAATGACCCAGAATGTTCCTTCCTTTTGCTAAACAGAAAACACACAAATAAATAAAAACCCGTATCCCGGCACCGAAACATTCTCTTGTTACTACATGTTTCTGTGTCTACCTTCTCCATTTGACTGTGAACTTTGTAAAGGTCTACTTTATTTACTGTTCCCCTAAGACCTATCATTGAACTTGACACAAAATAGATACCCAGTGAACACTAATGGAATAAGTGAGTGGTCCTTTTGTATCCTAGGAAATAAAACAAATAGACATGTTTAAATTACCCCTTGGGGCCGACTGGATAGCCCAGTGGATAGGGTGTCGGCATACC
>PVKH010025476.1:0-13403 GCA_004027955.1 Chaetophractus vellerosus | reverse complement strand
GGGCGGGGCAAAAGCCGCCGTGGGCAAGGCAAAAAAAGCTGCCACGGGCAGGGCGGAGCCCCCACGGGCATGGCAAAGTCACCCGTGAAAAACGGAGCTGCTGCCTGCGAAGCCTGGAAGCCGGCAGCCCGCAAAAACATGGAGGACTGCTGCCCGCAAAACATGGAGCGGAGCCGCCCGTGAAAACGGAATGGAGCCACCCTCGAACGGAGCGAGCCGCTGCCGCGGAGGGCCGACTCAGCTTGCCGCCGCAGAGATGGTGGGGAGACAGGAAGCAGACATAGAAAAACACAGAGGAATGGACACACAGCAAAAGCAAGCAGAAGGGGTGGGTATGTAATAAAAAAAATAAAAATAAAGGAATAATTGCTCAAAAAAATAGTGAATAAAAGAATGAAATATTTAGGAATAAACCTAACCAAGGATGTAAAGCACTTGTATGCAGAACACTACAATGCATTGCTAAATGAAATAAAAATGGTTGAACATTCGGTGCTTATGGCTTGGAAGTCTAAATATAGTTAATATGTAAATTCTACCCAAATTGATATATAGATTCAGCAATACTGATAAAAAATTCCACCAGAAGTTTTTAAAGAAATGTAAAACAGAATGATTAAATTTGGAAGAGTAAGGACCCCCGAATAGCTGGAAACATTTTGAAAAGGAAAAATGAAGTGTTAGGAATCTCATTCCCAGACTTTAAATCATATTGTCATATTGCCCAGCTAAGTGGTAAAAACTGCATAGTACTGGCATAAAGATAGACATGTAGACCAATGGAACAGAATTGATGGTTCAAAACAGTTCCACACATCTATAGTCAAGTAATTTTTGACAAGCCTGTCAAACCCACCCAGCTGGGCAGAACATCTCTAGGGTTGGACAATGATATTATTGAAACTCCTTATGTAATTCCAATATTTTGTTAGTAATAAACATCATCTGTAAACATAATTATTACAATTGTAATTCTGTCCTTAAATGGATGATTAAAACTAAAAATTTAACCAAGAATCAAAAAACTTCCATCCTGATTATTGCTTCAAATAGAATGGATCTTCAGAACCAAAACACTAATACCCATCATGTAATAAGATATATTAAAAGATAATGCACAATTCTACCCAACAGCCTTTTTACTACATTCACTTTATATATATTCAAGCACAGATCAAGCTTTAGGATATGGTAATGACTCATTGGCCTTTCTAGTGGGTCTAATACTATAACAAGTTTAATATCCAACTTCTGGTCACTTTTGTTTTGTTTTTTAAAATCTTTTTTGAGATATAATTCACATACAATTCACCCATTTGAAGTGTACAATTTAAAGGTTTTTAGTATATTCATGAATATATGCATCCGTCCACATAGCCAATTTTAGAACATTTTCATTACCTTCAAAACAGAAACCCTATGACCTTTATCTACACACCTCTATCACTTTTTCCCTTCCCACCTAATAGTCAGCCAAAGGGGTGCCTTTGGAAATATACCAATAATTGGTTGGTCTTTATAAAGGGTATTTATTTGGGGTAGAAGCTTACAGTTACCAGGTCACAAAGCGTAAGTTTCTTCCCTCACCAAAGTCCACGTGTTGGAGCAAGACAGCTGGCAACGTCTCCAGTGTTCAGGCTTCTGGGTTCCTCTGTTCCTGGGGCTGTGTTTCTCTCCAGGCTTAGCTTCTGCTTCCTCCACAAGTTCAGATGTAGACCATGTGGCTCTCTACGCTTTGCGTCGCTCCACAAGGCCAGCTGTAGACCATCAGGCGAACGGCTCACTTGTCTTCTCCTGAGGCGCTCCTCTCCAACATCAGAACTGCTTCTCAAAAATCTGCTTCTCAAAACTGCTGCCTTGTTTTTTACACTTGAGACCACACCCACCGAGGGGCGGGGTTCAACACCCTACTAACTAAGGTGGCCCAGTTAACGCCCTAATCATAACCTAATCTTGCCCAGGTGAACAGATCAGTTTACAAGCATGATTCAATATGGATTTTAAAATTACATCAAACTGTAACACCACCCTTAAGCAATCATTAATTCACGTTCTGTCTCCACAGGTTTCCCTATTCTTTCTTTCATATGGTTGGAATCATACAATATGTGGTCCTTTGTGACTGGGTTCTTTCACTTATCCTGATGCTTTGAGAGTTCATCCATATTTGTAGCATATATCAGTACTTCATTCCATTTTATGGCTGAATAATATTCCACTGTATGGAGATACCACACTTTATTTATCTACTCATCCTTAAATGGACATTTGGATTGTTTGAACTTGTTGGTTATTGTGAAATTGCAATGAGAAATGATTTTACTAACCATCTTGATTTGCTTGAGCTTCCATTTCATCCAGGAAATTATAAAGGAAAAGGGAGGTTAACTGAAGCAGGCTGACGTACCAATAATCTTTTGTGGTGCTGATAAAAACCCCTGCCCCAGCTTGGGAGAAAGAACCGTAACAAAGAGTTCCAGTTGATACCAGCAAAACCTGCTCATCTTCACCAGAAGGCCACAATCTTACACCAACCTCTTGCTTGCTAATTAACCATCTGGGCCTCAAGGACACCCTACCCAAACAGTCAACAGCCCCTGTAGTCCACAAAACTCATGGAGCACACATACTAACCATAACTCAAGTCCCCTTTATCCCTCCCCATTCCCCCACACCTTCCCTTTGTTTCAAGCAGCCATATAAGCTGCTCCTTCAGCTCACTCTTTTGAGAAGAAACCTCTTTTAGTGCTGCTCCTGCATTAATGCAACTTTATCTCAATAAACTTGCTCTGCACCCACTTTGTAAGTCTGTTTATTTTATTTTATTTTCAGCACAACACTATTATGAATAATGCTGCTATAAATATCCATTTACAAGTTCCTGCATGGATGTGTGTGCTTTCATTTCTTTTGGGGATATCTCTAGTAGTAGAATTGCTGGATCATATAGTAACTCTATGTTTAATCATTTGAAGAGCTGTCAGACATGTTTTGCAAAGTACCTATAGCATTCTCTTTTACCACCAGCAATGCATGACAATTCCAGTTTCTCCCCACACCTACCAACATTTTATACTATTTGACTTTCTGACTCTAGCCATCCTAGTGGACTGAAATGCTATTTCATTGTGGTTTTGATTTGCATTCCCCTGATGGCAAATGATTTTTGACTATCTTTTCTTGTCTTCTTGGCCATTTATATATATATATATATTTGGAAAAGAATTTATTCAGATATTCTGCCCATTTTTTATCTGGGTTGTTTGTCTTTTAATTATTGAATTCTAATTGTTCTTCCTATATTCTAGATGCAAGTTCTTTATTAGATATATATGATTTTCTCCCATTCCACGGTTGCCTTTTCAGGTTCTTGATGTTGTCTTTTGAAGCACAAGAGGTTTCGATTTTGATGAAATCCAACTAATACAATTTTTTTGTTGTTGCTTGTGCTTTTGGTGTCCTATCTAGGAATCTTTTGACAAATTCTTGATCATCAAGATTTATGCTTATGCTTTCTTTTAAAAGTTGTATAATTCTGCACTTATATTTAAGTCTTTGATCCATTTTGAGTTCATTTTTATGTGATGTGAGATAAAGGTTCAACTTCATTCATTTGCAAGTGGCTTGCCAATTTTCCCAGCACCATTTGTTGGAAAGACTATTCTTTTCCCATTCAGAGATATTGGCACTCTTGTCGAATATTAGTTGGCAATAGATATATGGGTTTATTTTTGGGCACTCGGTTCTATTCCAATAATCTAATTTTCTTTCCTTGTGCCAGTACCAGACTGCCTTGATTACTGTTACTGTGTAGTGCATCTTCCTACTTTATTCTACTTTTTCAGGATTATTTTCACTATTTTATGTTTATTGCAATTCCATATGAATTGTGGAATCAGCTCATGAACTTTACAAAGAAGTCAGCTGAGATTCTGATAGAGTTTATTGAATCTGTAGATCAGTTTGGGGAGTATTACCAACTTAACAATATTAAATCTCCCACTCCATGAACATGAGTCATGAGGTGTTTTTCCATTATTTAGATCTTCTTTAATTTCTTTCAACAATATTTTATAATTCAGGATATAAGTTTTGTACTTTTTGCTAAATTTATACCCAAGTAGTATTGTCTTTTTGATGCCAGTGTAAGTGGAATTGTTTCTTATTGTCATTTTCAAACTGATCCTTGCAATTGTAGAAGAATACAATTGATTTTTGTATATTGATCTTGTGTCCTGCAACTTTACTGAATTCATTTATTAGGTCTAATAGTTTTTCGATGAATTAGTTAGGTTTTTCTATTTATAGGACCATGACATTTGCAGTACAGATAGTTTTATATTTCCTTTCCAATCTGGATGCTTTTTATGTCCTTTTCTTTCCTAATTATCTTGGGTAGAATATCCAGGGAAGAGGGGATATACATGTCTTATTCCTAATCTTAAGGGGAAAGCATCCAGTCTTTCATAATTAAGAATTATGCTAGCTGTGAGATTTATTTAATTGCCCTTTATCAAGATGAAGTTACCTTGTATTCCTAGTTTGTTGAGTGTATTTTTTTTCCATCAAAGAATGCTGGATTAGTCAAATGCTTTTTCCTGGATCTACTGAGATAATCATGGGATTTTTGTTTTTCATTCTACTGATATTTTGTTTTAGTGTGGAAGTTTATGTTATTGATTTAAGATCTTTTTTCTTTCTTTTTTTTTTTGACTTATTTTTTATTTATTTTTATTTATTTATTACATATCCCCCCCCCCCTTCTGCTTGCTCTTGCTGTTGTTCATTCTTCTGTGTTTTTCTATGTTTGCTCCTTGTCTCCCCCCGTCTTTTGCGGCGATGCACCGAGTCGGCCCGCTCGGAGAGGTCCCCGGGAACCGAACCCAGGCCTCCCATGTGGTACCCCAGCGCGCTCTTTATCCACTGAGCTATCTAGCTGGACCCCTTTTTTTCTTTCTTAATATGAGTATTTACAGCTAACAATTTCACTCTAAAACTGCTAGCTCTGTGCCATAGTTTTGGTATGTTGCGTCTTCATTTTCATTCCTTTCCAAGTATTTTCTTATTTTCTTTTTAATTTATTCTTTGGCCCATTTGTCATTTAAGAGTATATTGTTTAACATTCACATATTTTTGAGTTTCTCAAATTTTTCTTTAGTATTGTTTTCTAATTTCATTCGATTAATATCAGAGAACATGTTTTGTATTATTTCTCTCCTTTTAAATTTAGTGAGGTTTGTTTTATGGTTAACATACAATACAGGCTATCCTCAAGAATGTTCCATGAGAAATTGAGAAGAATATATATTCTGTTGTTGGACTGAGAGTTCCATACTCTGAGAGCACATACTCCTGAAGCTTTTGGAAAAGCTATCCTGGTTATGAGCACTGAGATTTAACTTGCTAACTCACTTATGAGATATTAAGTGGAAATGAATACAAAAAAATTTAAAAGGAATAGAAATTTTACAATAACTGCCCAAATTTCTTTTAAGTGCCTCCAATAAAATAGCTACATTTTAAAGATAGAAATATTAGTCTTTTTGAACACTGAGAATTTAACAAATAACAATAGCTAAAGCCTCTTTTTGTTTATGTACAATATATAGTATACAATAAAAATACAACAAAAATAACTAAAGCACTAAAAGAATATCACATGACTAAAAATCAAAATGACATAGTAGCAACAGTAGTGGATAGTGGAGCTAGCTGACCAAGAATTAAAATGAGAAAGCTATAGAAAACTGAAGAAAATATAGAAAATTATGCGAGAAATTCTGAATCTATTAAAACATTCAGATAAAGACTAAGGAACTGAAAAATACAATTTAAAAATTAAAAAGTCATATAAAATTAATAGCAGGTTAGACAAAAGACAGAATGTTTATTCTGGTAGACAAATTGATAATTTATAAATTGAAGCAAAGCAAGGAAATAGAACTAGAAATATATAGAAGACCACTAGAGGTATGTGGGCCACTGTAAAAGAGCTTAAGATAGATGTAATTGTAGTTTAGGAAAGAAGAGGAGAGGGATAATTTTATATCAACAATATTTACAGAAATAATTTCCAAAACCAAATAAAGACATCAGTTCTCAAATTAAAAAAACTACTAAAAACAAAACACCAAAATACAAAGAGAAACTCATGAGTCAGTTTTTAAAAAAGACACGTTACCTTCTAGAAACCAATGAAAAGACTGATAACTGAAAATTATGAAAACCAAAACAATAGAGTAATACCACTGGTAAACTAAAAGAAAATAATTTCTCACTTAGAAGCCTATGCACAGAGAAAAAAATTCCTTATAAAATGAATTTGAAATAAAAAATATACCAGATCTCTCCCCCATGCTCACACAAAACTGAAAGAATGCATCAGCAGAAGATCTTCTGTGATAGATATACAGAAGGGATTTATTCAGATAGAAGGAAAATGATCAAAGAAACAAAAGAAGGAATGAAAGTCATGAAACTAAATATGAGGGTAAATGCAGATAACGATTGTCTTACAAAGCAATGTACGTAATGTTTTACGGGTTTAAATATATGTGTAAGATAAAAACATAAATAATGAAAAGTATGTAAGAGCTGATTGAAGTAAAAGTCTTCCAAGTTGTGATGTTTAGGCTCATGTGTCATTTAGCCGGGTAACGGTGCCTGGCTGCTTGGTCACGCAAGCACTGGCCTAATTGTCTGCTGTGAGACATTTCCTGGACTTAAATCATTGTAAGTTGATGGCATCTATGCCTGGTTAAATCTACAATCAACTGAGATTGCCTTCAGCAATGAGAGACAGTTCATCCAATCAGTTGAAGGTCTTAAAAGGAGAAGTGAAGATTTCAGCAGTCAGAAGAGAGAATTTCCTTCTCTATTTCAGCCAGCCAGCTTCTCCTGGGGAATTCATCAAAAACTTTACCAGAATTCCCAGCTTGCAGCCTGCCCTAAGGAACACAAGACGATTTTATAAAATCTCATGATATTTATAGATATATCCTGTTGGTTCTGTTTCCCTAGAAAACCCTGCTTAATACACAAGTCTTTAGTCATGGAAGTCATAAGATTTATCAAATTTGTATGATAATAAGTCAAAGATGTAAGTTTTAATCTCTAATATTTTAAAAAACTTAGCCTCTGAATTAATATTAAATTAATGTAAAGCTAGTAAGTTAAAAGAAAAATGGAAAACTAACTTATATTTAATTAATCTAAAAGAAAATGAGTTAGGAGAGAAAAAAGACCCATAAAGTAGAATCCTGCTAGATATAAATCAATATATCTCTGCCATTATATTTATATTAATTCTAATTTATATTTATATAATTAATTTATATTGATAAAAACAATTCTATTATATTAATATAAATTAATATTTATGTTAATTCATTATATTTATTCTAAAATAATTAACACTGACTAGAACACTGCAATTATGAGAATGGATAAAAAATACGGACTGCTTCTCAGAACACACCCTAGTTATGACAATGCAGAATGCTTGAAAAGAAAAGCATTTTTAAAATATACTGTGGGGACAAAAAAGAAAGTTGGTATAGCTACATTAATATCAAAAAAGTAGATATTTGGGGAAAAGAACTACTAGAGTTAAAAATGGACAATACATAATAAAGGGTTAATACATCACATAGATATCCTCATAATAAACATGTATTCATTTGCTATTTTAATATAGATAAACAATAGCATAAATAAAATGAAAATAACAGGCAAATTCATATAGTTGGAGATATTAACTCACATATCTCATAAAACATGTATAAGCCAACAAAAATAAAGTTATCACAGAGAAAATATTTAAAAAAAAAATAGGTACTTGAAAATACGTACCTAATGATTACGTACAGCACCTATCAAACAAAGACATTCTCATTTTATAAGTGCATGGGACATTTGTTTTCCGTTTATCTTGGATCAAAAAGTAAATCTAAGTAAAATTCAAAGCATTAAACTGTATATAGGATGTTTTCTTACCACAGAGAAATTAGGGCAGAAATAAATAACAAAAGAGATAATTAGAAAATTTCCAGTTGTTAAAAATTAAGTAACATATTCCCCTACAACTTTTGGGTTATAGAAGAAATCATAATAAATATTAGAAAATATTCTAAACTGAAATATAATGAAGATCTGCAAATGAACTCTTGTGGGAAAAGGCACAAACAAGGCCTAGAGAAGAATTTATAGCCTTAAATATATATTAGAAAGGAACAAAGACTGGAAATCAACAATCTAAGCCTCCATCTCAAGGTGCTAGGAAGTATACAGCATATCAAACCAGAAATTAAATTAAATTAAATAATCAAGATGAGAGAACTCATTGAGAGAGAAAATTTGCACAGAAGAGTATATTAACACAAGCAGGAGTCAGTTCTTTGAGAAGATTAATCATCTTAGTAAAATGTGAGCAAGACTGATCAAGTTAAAAATGGAGAATTTACAAGTTACCAACATCAGAAATGTAAAGGTATATCACTCCAGATTCTGTAGACTTGAAAATAAACTGATATTATTAACAATTTACACCAATAAATTTGGCAATTTTTGAGGAGAAAGACTCAATAAAAAAAATCTCAATAGTCCTACGTCTTTTATAAATCTTTAATAATAAAAAATGCAATCTTTTATTAAATCCTTCCTAGAAAGAAGATTGCTTCACCAGTAAATTCTCTCATTTAATAAAGAAATCAAACCAAAGTTTTAATATGCCTCCAGATTTGAAATATGCATGTATGTTCATGTGTATGTGTATAGTAATTTTATGAGATCTTTATAACTTTGATAACAAAACTGATCTGGAACATTGCATTTTTTTTCTCACGTGATTCTCCATCTTTTCAATCTCTCTGCTTGAATATTTTAACATAATTATTTCAAAATCCTTGTCAGTTAAGTCCATTATCTGGATCTGTGGGCAGGTATATCATCTGGTATCATCTGATAATTCTCATGCTTTTCATCATAATTACATCATTTTTGGTATTCTTACTAATTTTCTTTTCTAGCCATGTGGTATAAAATATAGAAAGGCTCCAGATTATGCTGGCTTCCCTATCCTTTTCTAGGCAGAGTGCAAACCAATCAACTTAATCTGATCTGCAGCTGTGTTTAGTGGAGGTAAGGATGTCTTATTAGGAAAGCTCAGTTACTCTACTTCTCAATCTAGTCCTTTAGGGCAAAGATTCCAAGATTTTTAAGCTTAGAATTTGGTGAATTCACCACAACTGCTCCCCTGTCACATCCCAGGCTTTAGAAAACTGTTCTCTGCTCTTCAGAATGTTTTGGCTTATATTGGTACCTCCTACTCCACAGCCCTTCAGGATTTGGCTAATATAAAGAGAGAAAAATTGACTGTAGGTTTAAAGCTCTTCAAGTCTTTTTTAGCCTAGGGTTCAGCAAGCTATAACCTGAGGTCCATATCTGATCGAATGAGTTTTACTACAGCCCATGGACCAAGAATAATTTTTAAACTTTTAAATAGTTGGAAAAGAAAATCAAAAGAAGACTAATATTGCTTGAAATGTAAAATTGTATAAAATTAAATTTCAAGGTCCATAAAGTTTTGTTGGAACACAGTCACATACATTCATTTACATATTGTGTAGGGTTACTTTTGCTAAAATGGGAGAGCTTGCTGTCAAATTTCCATAGCTGCAAGGCCAAAAATATTTACTATCTAGCTCTTTATAAAAATTTTTTTTCTATCCCTGTTCTAGTCTGTAAGATCAGCAAAAGTTTTTCTAGTGTCTGCATCCCCCATCAGTGGCTCTCTGCCCAGGCAAAGCCCACATTCTCAGTGAATAACTAAAGGAAAAAATATGGGTCCAGATTGTCAATTTATCATTCTCTGATGTCTCATTCTAAAATCTTTAGCCCTGAAGTGCTCTTTTCTACAAAAACTCTCTGATTTCAAGCAGATTTTTAAAATTTTATTTTATCTATCTTTTTCTGCTTTATCTAATTTCTCTTCACAGGCACAGGTATCTGCCAGAAACAACTCTATTCTATTTGCAAGTGGAAGACAATCATTAATGTTAAGAATTATGTTATTGATGTATTTCACTTTGTTTTCTCCAGGAGGTATCCTCCCCAAAAAAAGTAAAAGCTGAGATATTTACATCATCAAAGAATTTCAGGTTGGAATGGAACCAATTTTTAATTTTTCCAATTCAATCCCTTAGTTTGCAAATTAATGACTCTTGGCTTTAGAGAAGAAAAGATTTTTCAAGATCCACTTTTAGATTTTGGTAGGCAGGCCTTGGGACTTGAGCTTCTGCACCTAGAGCTTCTGGACTACAACTGCCTTCTGACCTTCATGTGTACACATATGTACACATGCACACATGTATATTTAATTTTAGTTGGTTGTGACAGGCCATGTGTGTGTGTATGTGCGGTATGGATGAGTGTGGGTCTGTCTGCCCTCCAAGATTGTATATATTTGTGTTACTGACACAATTAGGCAATGTGCTGATATTCAAAGTTATAGGAAGTTATTTTTCAAACTCCTTGGCCCATGTTCTTCTGAAGAAAGAATATATTCCTGTCTCATTTGGTAAAATGAAATCACCAAAGAAGGGTTTAGGTCAGCTTAAGTTTATCTAAAGTTATTATATATGTTTTTTTGAAATACAAATATACTGCATCATTTAAAAAATAAGGTTGATAAGAAAACTGTTGGCAGTTTCCTAGTGCTAGTGTCACCGTAAACCAGTTCTCTATTCAAGGTCCAATTAAGTACAAATTTACATTTAGCTTGTCAAAAATAAATTTTAAAGAAATTTTATTTAGCTTTTTATAATTTTAAGCATAGCTCATCCTTTAATAACAAATCATAAATGTTTATACTTGTAACTGCTTTATATATCTGCCAGAATAGATTGGCATATCCCATAGAGAACACAGTGGAAGCATTAAAATAAATAAAATTGCTATTGTTGAAACTGACCAATAAATTAGACCATGACAGAAAAGAACCAAATGTATTTTATATCCAACTTTATAATTGGTACTAAAAATATTAACAAAATTATTAAGTTGAATTTATTTTAGCAGTGTTTTATTTCTAAGACAAGTGTATTGGCCTATAATTGCTAACATATTTAGTAATGCATTTATATTTGGAAATTCAAGCAACTTTCCAGGTTTTTCACAAAATTCTTTGAAATTAAATATCCCAGGTCTACATTTTCTGTTGTTATAATTTATTGCATAATGGCAGAATTCAGAGCTGGACATAATTAGAAAATGTTTAAATAGTTAATGTTCTCATTCCTACTGACTTTAATAATCTTTAACAAATATGCATTATTTAATGATGAGTTTTCAGACTTAGCCAAACATTCTTTGGCTTTCATGTTCATATTCATTTATTCTAGAGGTTAGCATAAGATCAGCATGGCTAAACTTAGTTAGAAAAACATTGATTATTCCTCATAACTTGCCACTTCCATTGTATTAATTAAACTGTTTTAAAGCAAAACAGCTCATTGACATTGGAATTTTAAAAAAGAATATATAACAAAGGTTTTTTGTAGATTAAAATAAATTATGTGTCTCTGTTTTCTGTAAAAAATTGTGGTGTCTTCATGTGTCCAATATTTGAAAAGAAAAAATATCAAATTTCTTTTTATTATTCTTTTTCATAGAATTGGAAATATAGGGGAAAATAAGTATGGTGATAAACTGATCCAAGAGCATTCTCTAAAGTAATATCACATAAGCATACAAGGATAGATATAATTTGGGGCAAATATGTAAATTCTTAAATTTATTTGGAATTTATTTCTCATAGCCATAAGCATTGTTTAAATATAGATCAAGCAATTTTCTTGATTTTGTGTGTAAATGGCATAATACCAGATTGAGTGGCCATACAACAGACATTTAGTGAAAGATTAATTGATTAAATGAATAAATGCAAATTTATGAGGAACAAGATCAATGTGAAGTTCTAAAAGGAAAGAGGAGGGGTTAGTAAGTAACAATAAAACACTTCCAGGTTTTTAATTTTCTGACATATTTTAAATAATTGAGTGGAAAATATATTAGCAAACATATAATTTAGAAGAGCCTAGATGAGCTGAGATAAAATATAGTGTTTACATTTTAATGGCTTAAAACAAAACAAAACAAAAAGCTGTATTCTTTGCTTATACTATATGCCTAACACGTGCCTGTTGGACACACACAGTTTCAGACTGATGAAAACTTCATCTTAATCATGTGTTTCCATGATCGCTATGGAAGGGGAAAAACAGAAATGTAGATTTACCATCTGCTGTTAAAATTTGGTCCATGGCATCATTCAGAACTAGTTAAGTGCCCCCCTCTACATTTAAAGATCAGGGAACAACAGATAGCTGTGTGTCAGAAAGAGAGGGGACCTGGATAGAAGAAGAGAGTGTCAATGTCTGCCACAATTGGTAATATTCTAGATCAGGAGTGATCAAGGAACGGTATGGCACACCCAAAAGCTGAGAGAGAGAATTTATTGCAAACAGGAGGAAATAAAAAATACATCTCTGGCCATTTGGCCAAGCAAGACCATGTGAAACATGACAGCCTGAAAAGCCTCTATTATTAGGTTAATGGATTTGGATTAGGCACAATGAATAACAGAGAACAGTTTCTTTAAAAAAAAAAAGGGGGGGGGGAGTTGCATAAAAGGACAAAATGAATGAAAAAAAGAAAATGCAGACATTTTTGCAGAAGAAGTTGTCTAGGAATGGTTAACATTTAATTTTAAGGCCAAAGGAGAGAACTAGTCCTAAGGTTATATATTTAGGAAGTGGGGAAGAATGTTTGTATGCTTATACATAAGCACAAGATAGATAAGACAAACAATTTTTAAAACAAATCAAAGCATTTGAGCAACTTCACCGGCAGTGAAAAATCGTATCAAAGTAGAAATAAAGTAAGATAAAATGGGGTTTCTGTCTCTCTGCCTTTGAATAGCAATATGAAATTAGGGGTGAGGTAATTTCCTATTAATGGAAGCTATTCTGCTTTGAAATTTATTCATACACTCAGATATGTTAGAAAGGTAATGCACTCTGTAATGTGGTCTTTAAAATGCACAGTGTGACTGGCATGGTTTAAACATAACGTTTAGTTGCAATATCACCCCAAATTATCCTAGCAGGGAGAGCTGAGGCAAACCACCAATTTTGACTCCACATGTATTACACATGGAGAAAAATGGATAAATTGGCTTCTTTTGTGCTATCCTTGCTGCTTGTCTTTATGAGCAGTGAAATTGTGTGGATGGAAGTTTCAGCACGCAGAGAGGCTTGTAGAGGAAAGCTGCAGGAGTTAGCACCTCACAGGGCAACATGGACTACAAATGGAGCCCAGCAGCCATCATGCTGGAGAGGGTGGGT
>PVKH010025475.1:0-13411 GCA_004027955.1 Chaetophractus vellerosus | reverse complement strand
TTCTTTTAGATGTAATTCCCAAGGTTTTTAGTTGTACCTAGTAAGACAAATAGGGAAAATATGCCTATTACATCTTCCTGGAAGTGTTAGTACTGTCTCCTGATGTTTTGACAAAGAAAAAAAACTTTTATTTCATTATTTTCCCCTCTTTGGGTATTTTTCTTGTTTGAAACAAGCATTACTTTTCCCCTGGAAATTTTCGTAAATGAAATATAAAAAGGTGAAGATTAAAGATGCATAACTAATAATGGTATCAAATATCTATTCTTAAAATACTGTGATTTTGCTTTTATCTGTGACCTTTTTCTTCACTGTCTTTGGAAATATCACTTTCTAGTTTCCAAATAACAATCCTCTTGCTAATTAATAAGGTTTCATCATGCCTTATGAAGTGTGTGTGTTAGTAGTATTTGTTGTGGATTAACTACCAAAAGAATCAGGATTCTTCTGGGTGACAAACATCTAACCTATTTGTGCATTTTCCCAAGAAAGTTGCATCAGATACCCCCACAGGTCACGAGCTTAAAGGTTGGTTTCAAGGCTATGGGAATTCTAAACCCATTGAGACTAGGTTCATATTCTTAATTACAAAAGAGTAAATCACCTTCCATGTGCTAATATATATATATTTTTAATTGACAGCAGTTTACTCATTCATTCAGCAGTTACTTACTTGACTTACTATATGCCGGATCTTGGACTTAAAATGGGACTGAAGCAAAGTCTCTCCAGAAGTTTCCAATCTATGGCAAAGAAAAGGCTTTAAGATGGTATGGTGTGGAGGAAAGAGAGGGCAGATACTAGACTCCATCAGATTCAATTAAAATCTGTCACTTCTATTAGCATGATTATGGGCAAATTGCTCCACTACTCTGAGCCCCAGTTTCTTCATTTGTGAAAAGATTGCTTTAAGGATTAAATTAGATAAATGTGTGAAATGACTGACACATTGGGTGTTCAATAAATGATCTCATTCTTCCTCAAATTGCTCCTTTGCAGCTGCTGAAAAATTAGCAATGAGCTGTTGTAGAAGAACAGAAAAAGGCCAGCCAATTCTGAATTTTCTAAGGTCTAATTATTTCGTTTATAGATAAACGAGGAATGTTATGCTCCTGCTTCCTAGCGTGGTGACCAATATTTTTCAGAGTAACATAGCTACTGGGTACTGTTAAATAAAGACAACAAATGAGAATGTTATTCTTATTTGGTTAACATTTCTGAAAAATTTGGGAAGGGGGCCAGTGGGTCTTAAGAGCAGAAACTAACGTGGATGGGAACATATTTTTTTAAATCTGGTTTTTACATTTATCAACCATCATTAAGTTATGGAAAGATATGAAATACCCATAAATTTAAATTCTGCTGTAAAACATGTAAAGTAGTCCACCTGTTCTACCTGAAGGAAAAATTGAAAGTGTGGTGCACATACCTGAGTTCAGTTCTTGAAACCATTCGTGTTATATTTTCTGACCTTTAAACAAGCCAAAGTTTATGAAGTACTGTTGAACTCACTTGTTGAAGAGCATAGCATTCAAAATTCAACTTTCTTTTCTTAACACTTACCATTTTGTTCTTCACATTTTTTTTTACCATCTTCACTTTCCCTTATAGAAAAAAATGCAAAATGTTCCCACTTTTAAAAATTCTTCTCCCTATAAAATCTCCAGAACTAAGTCTAGGATTAATCACATAGTGTTGGATCAACCATAAATATTTTATTTTTATACAATAGATTTTGGTCTGAGTAAGCATCAAAGGCATTTCTGAGATGGCCACACAGAAAACACAGAAGGGCAATGTGCAGAATGAGGAGTGGGTGGCTTCTAGTTTGTTCTTGGGGTGGAGGCGAAGGCAGTGTGTGCTCACGAGCTTATGGGTGCGGGTCCTTCTAAGGGGTGTCTGGTTGAGCCACAGGCATCCTCCCGGTCACCAGCCGTCCCCCACATTGGACCCTCAGGCTTGGAGCTCAGAGCCATTTCTCAGCTTCTAGAACGTGTGAGTTTACCATCTTTTCTTTATCATTTAGCCAGAGCATGTTTCGAAGAGAAATAGCCAGTTCATAGAAAGAAAGCAAATTATGGTTTGCTGGTGTGTCCATTTTGCAGTTTGATCCTGGCATTTATAATCCTTATGGTGTTAAAATTAAGCAATTTTAATTGTTTTGACCAGAAGAATAAGCCTCTGTTGATGCGAGATATAAAACCTGTAAATTAACCTAAGTTTGGGGAAACTCAATACTTCAATTGATGTTGGCATTTGACACCCCTCTAAAGGCATTGCTTCCTGGCATTATCAGGAACATGTGATTCTCATCACATCACACTATCAAGGAAAAGGTAAAAATATTAATGACATTATACTAAAATTTCACAAGCTATAATAAATCAACCTTAAAACCGATCTAATAGTATAGATTGAGAACCCTGTTCTGTTGTTGTTTGGCTGGCTTAAATACTCTCATGGTAAAATCAGCTGAATTTGGATATTTTGTGGGGTCTTCCTTTAATTTCCTTTTCCATCACTGACCACACCTGATGAACTAAATTACAACTTCTTTGCTCTTATGTTTTCTTCACACTAACAGCACTCATTTTATTTTTTTCATTTTTTATTCTCCCAGTATCCCATTTCTCAGAGGAATAGTTCATTTCAACAGCCAGGAAGAAAGCCTGGATGCTTAAGGTAAGATGTAAATTTATATTACATTATATGACTCCCTGTTTTTTATTAAACTGAGTGTTATTAATGCCTCTGAGATAAATTTATTTTTAAAATTTCATTATAGTAATTAAAGAGAATATTCAAGTAAACATGCTCCGTTAAAACATTATTTTCCAAACTATATGCCATTTCCCAAGTGTACTAAGGGCTAATTAACTGCTATTAGCAATTCCCCTAAAAATGGTCAAGCCAATTAAAGTTTAATTTTGGAGATCTAATTTGTGATAAATGGAGGGGGAGAATATCAAGATATGGTCAAAATGATTTCATGATAGTTCTCATAACTTATGAATAATTGGTTTTTATTTGGTATTGTTAAAAGTCACAGCACTGGCTCTGTGGACCTTACAATACAGAGAGAGAGAGATGGCTATCTTGTTTTTTAAAAATGAAGACTCTGTAAGCCTCATTTTTCAGTTTGGGATTTCTCTTTGAGATAGTCATTTTGACCTTCAGCTCTTTCCCCCTGGTACTCTGAGTCTCTTTAGCTCATTACGCCTTCAAGGTTCACCTCCAGGAGCTCCTAGAACAAAGGAACACTTAACTGAAATTCCAGCAGATGGCAATATTTGGAAAGCCATGCAGAGAGGCTTCAAAACTATGAGCTTGTTATAGTTTATGCAGAGTATAGTCTCGCAAAATATAACGTCCTAGATTTTGTCAAAGGTGCTCTAAATATCTTTTATTTCTTTTTTCCCCATAGCATTCAAAATGTTTTACTAAGAAAAACAGATGTCTATGGGTCTGGGTGTCTTCTTTAGTTTTTAACTCTGGAATGGTAAAACTAGAAGCCTCATTCTTCAATAATGATTCCCTAAACAGCATTAAGTATTAAAATCTATCCAAATGAATGAATAATATACCATATTTGTCTTTTGAGTCCCACTGTGATAAATACTATGGTTAGTGGCAATTTTATATAAATTATTTGGAAAGAGAACCCTGAAATTTTTAAAGAATAGAATTTTAAGGAGTTGCCGTGATAGTAAGTCAAGTGGGGGGAGCAGGTGTAGCTCAGTTGGCTGAGTGCCTGCTTCCCCTACCCACTCCCCTACGAGGTTCCAGGTTCAATCCCCAGTGCTTACACACACACACACACACACACACACACACACACAAATCAGCTATACCAACTTTTTTCTTATAAAAATAATAAGCAGTTTTAAAGAAAATTTAGAAGAAAAGAAAATCCCCATAACAACACCAATTTTTCTATTTTTGCATATTTGCTTTCCTCATAAACATTCGTATTTTTCCACATATTTTCTAGGTGATATCTTGGAATATGTGAACTTTATATTTTACTTGCATTAGTCACCAGTATCTTACTTTCAATGGTCATCAGAACTATCATTAGAATAGTATAATATAATAGTATTATGTTATATCAGTGTACCATAAAACACACTTTCATTACCATTTTCCAAATTTTTACTACAAAAAAAACATGCTACAGTACATTTTTTGTACAAACTATATTGTTTTGGTTGTTTTGGTTTGGTTTAGTTTCTTGTTTGTTTGTTTGTTGGTCTGTTTATTTCCCTAGGAAGTGGGAATATGGGAGCAGGTGTGACTCAAGTGGTTGAGTGCCTGCTTCCCACATGGGAAGTCCTGGGTTTGGTCCCAGTGCCTCCTAAAAACAAAAATAAACAACCAGCAAACAAACAAGAAAAACAACTCGAGGGAGCTGATGTGGCTCAGTGGTTGAGTAGTGCCAGCTTCCCACATACAAGACCCTAGGTTCAATCCCTGGCCCTAGTACCTCAAAAAAAAAAGAAAGAAGAGGAAGAAGTGGGAATATTACTCAAGTGTGTGACCATTTTTATAACTTTTAATCTAGTTTACCGTATTTTTCACAAAAGATTTGGAATAATTTATAAGCATTTCCAGTTTCACAACTTTGTCAGAAACAGCACTTAATTCATACAAAAATATTATTGAATATCTATTATATGTAAAAGCACTGTGCTAATTCCTTTGGTATAAATATATAAAGATGAATTATGTGCTCATTTCACAAACATTTATTGAGTACCTACTATGAGGTAGGTATTGTAGGGTTTCTATGGTAAGCAAGTTACAGCTTCTGCCTCAGAGAGTCTGATCTTATTGAGGAGCTAAAATAGATACATAAATAACTATAAAGAAATGTAGAAAGTAAGAAACACCATAGGAGAAGAACAGTTAAAATGTTATGGAAGTTTACAGGGGAGAGAGGTAGAAATGGCATTTGGACCACACCATGAAGGTAAGTTGATTTTAGATACTGAGAGATGGTGAGATTTGCCATTCATTCCATAGACATTTATTGTCAACAAAGTGTCAGGTTCTATACTACAAACTGGGAATATAGAAGTGAATAAGACAGAGCTCTTACAGCCTACTGGCTGGTGGAATAGAGAGTCTTTAAAACATAATTATAAGTATGGTAAGTGCAATAGCTTCTCTGGCAGAAGATATGTGGGAGTAGGAACAAAAGGGGAACTTCCTTTGGAATGAGGCTTTCCCACAGCTCCTCTTTTGGCACAGATCTCATCACTGGTTATTGTGTCAGAACCTGTGGGAGATCTGCTTCTGGAAGTCTGAAGATTATTCTGGTTGTACTTGTACTGACCAACATTCCAATTAAAATTGGCCTACATTTACAATGTGTGCCCCTGGTTGAGTACATTTATTGAGAAAGTGCATGGAGCCTGGGCCTGGAAGCAGCAAGACCTACCGTGTGGCCCCAAGCAGCTGATGACTGAAGGAAATCACTAAGGATGGTAAGGTTTAGTTTGGGTTTTAAACAGCTGGATGGAACCTCAGTGATAACCTAGTCCAAATCACTCATTTTTCAGATGAACATTCTTGGGTTAAGAGAGTTGAGTGACTTGCCTTGGGTCAGACCATTACTGACAAAGCCACAACGCCAGCACCCTGGCTTTCAACTCTCATGTGATGCTTCTTCTGTGCTCACTGCCTTAATCTTCTCTGCCTCATCTATACCGCAGTGGTAATAAGAACTAAAAAGAGAATTAGGGAAGTGGATGTGGCTCAAGCAATTGGGCTCCTGTCTACCGTATGGGAGGTCCCAGGTTTGATTCCCAGGGCCTCCTGGTGAAGGCAAAAGTGGGCCCGCATGAGAGCTGGTAGCCCACGCAGAGAGCTGGCACAACAAGATGACGCAACAAAAAAGAGACACAGAGGAAGAAGAGAATGAGAGACACAACAAACCAGGGAGCTGAGGTGTCTCAAGTGATTAAGTGCCTCTTTCCCATGTCGGAAGTTCCCAGGATCGGTTCCTGGTGCCTCCTAAAGAGAAGACAGGAAGACAAGCAGACACAGAAGAATGCACAGCGAATGGACACAGAAAGCAGACAGCAAGCACAAGCAGCAAGGGGGGGCAGGGAATAAATAAAATAAAGAGAATTAGCATAAACATTCTTTAGGCAAGTAGAAGCAACATGTTCTTTACCCATCTCATACTACTGCTGAAATTTTTTAAGTTTAAAAATTATAATTAAAATTTTAATTTTAATAGTCACAAACAGATGACAGATGGAAAGAAGAAGACTTGGAATGTAGGCCTATGTCTGCTATTTACCTGCTTCAGGATCTTGGTCAAATAACTTGACCCCATTCAACCCCACTTTCCTCACCTTCAAAAACAGGGAACATAATACATCTTGAGTTTGTTGCAAGAATAATTTGAGGGAACATAACTGTGGGGTATATCATATATAAATGTTAGTTTTCTTTCCCCTTCACTCCTAGTAGTTTCTTTCCCCTTCATTCCTAGTAGTTTCATTCCTAGGGCTACAACTTTTTCACAGATTTCTTTTGTTCATTATAAGACTTATAAGAATTAAATGATGGGGGGGGGGCGAATGTGGCTCAAATGGTGGGGTGTCCATCTCCCATAAGAAGGGACCTGGGTTTGATCCCTGGGACTTTCTGGTAAAATAAAGAAAAATATAGAAGGCACGTGGGCTGCCAGGCCCCATGCATGGGTATGCTGCATGCAAGATGATGACGTAACAGGAGAGTGACACAAGGGAGAGCCAAGACGAGACGTGCTGAAAAACCAAGAACTAAGGTGGTGCAGGTGGAAGAACGCCTCTCTCCCACATCAGAGGTTACCAGGATCGAATCCTGGTGAAGACAGGAGGAGAAGGATGAGAAGAGAGGGCAGGAAATGGACACAGAGAATTGCCCAGTGAATGGACACAAAAAAACACAGCAGAAATGGTGTGTGTGTGGGGGGGGGGGTGTTAAAACTGAATAAAAAGTAAATAAATCTTTTAAAAAGAGAGAATTAAATGATGGAATTAGAGAACGTTTATAAAAGTGTCTGGTGCGGAGTTTAATGTTTAATGTTTTCATTTCTGAATTTCCCTCAACTATGACTGCACAGAGATTTATTTATGGGTTTTTATTCATTGTTTCTCTTTTTCTTGAGTAGCTTATTTTATATGTTCTGTGGCTGTCATGTGACTTGTAAGACTGTGGTTTACTTTTTTGGGGGGAGAGGGGGTACTGGGGCTGGGAATAAACCCGAGACCACATATGCAGGAAGCTGGCACTCAACCACATCGGCTTCCCAGAGTTGGCTTTTTCGTTTGCTTGTTGCTTGTTTTTGTTTTTAGGAGGCACCGGGGACCGAACCCAGGACCTCCCGTGTGGGAAGCAGGCGCTCAACTGCTTGAACCACCTCCACTCCCCTGTGGTTTACTTTTAAATGACTTGTCAAATAAATATAGATTGAGAGATCGATAATTAGATGAAGCATTTAAATATGGCAAAATGTTGAAATTTGCTGAATATAGCTGTTCGGTATATAAGTGTATATTACACTATTATACTGCTTTTCTACTTTTCTGGATGTTTGAAATGTCTCAAACTAAATTTTCTTGAAGAATTAGTTATTAAATATTAATTAACCCTCTGCCATTGCCCCATCAAGGTGCAAGGTGTGGGAGACCTCAGCCTTGATGGAGGTGGGGTCCAATGGAAGGAATGTTAGTTAAACAGGCAATTCCACTAAAGGGTGCTAAGTGCTGTGGTGGGAGAAGCACAAGATGCTATGGGTGTCCCTAGCAGTGACAGCTAAGCCAGCACTAGGGTGGGCAAGCCTTTCAAGAGGAAATAACATCTAATCTGAGACCTGAAGGAAAAGGAGGAGCTAACCAGGTAGGGATAAGGGGACTGAGGAGAAGGGGGAAATTGCACAGAAAAAAATAGCAATTTCAAAGACCTAGAGAGAAGAGAGCATACAGCATATTAGAGAAATTGAAAGAAGCTCAGTAAAGCCACAGTATCAAGTGAGAAGTGAAAAATAAGGCTACATAGATAAACAGATCAGGAAGGGACTCGAGAGACTAATGAAGAACTTTGGATTGTATTCTGAAAGTGAGGGTTAAAGTGTTTTAATCAGGGAAGTAAAAGGACCAGGTTCATATCTTAGAACACTCATCCTGACAGCTGTGGGAGAGTGGATCAAGAGCAGATGAAATTAGAGGTAGGGAGACCAGTTTCAAGACTCCTGCAGCAACCCAGGTATAAAATGGTGACCATTTGGCTAAGGTAGTGATAGTGGGGTAAAAAAGAAGTGGGTAGTTAAGAATTAGGAAGTGAAATAAACTGGATTGAGTAAGGGAGAAGCCAAAGATTAATTCATTCACTCAACAAATATGTATTGAGTGTTTGCTTGTGAAAAGCACTATTTCAGTGTTATGAAGAAAAAGAGAGTAAGGGCAATAAGGAATACAGGGTGAGATGTTACTGTTTTATAGAGAGAGAGATGTAATGGGAAGGGACTCTTCATAGGAGTACACATTGCTCCCTAAGGGACCACCTTCAGGTATGCCACAGGTGAAAACAGGTCACCTGGAGAACAAGGAGTTCAGTAGACGCCCTGGGAGATCTTCTGATGATAGTGCTATGATTGACAGAGAATGGTGGTCAGGTGTCTGACATGAGTAAGTTTTGGTGGTGTTACTTACTGATATAGGAAGCACAAAGTGAAGTAGCAGTACAAGTGTGAGGGCGAGAATTGGAAGCTCAGTTTTGAACGTCTTGAATTTAGAGGACCTGTAACATCCAAGAGGCTGGATATAAGGATTTAGGATCTGAATGCCCAAAGAGAAATAAATGAACCAAAAGTATAGTTTTGGAGTCACTAGAATATAAGCAGCAAGTCATGGGAAATAGTAAATTTGCCCAAGGAGAGTATAGAATGAGAAAAGAAGTGAGACCAGGGTGGAACCTTGAAGATCGCCAACATTTAAAAGGTAGATTTAAAAAAAGAGAGAGGAGCAGATGTGGCTCAAGCAGTTGGGCTCCCACCTCCCACATGGGAGGTCTTGGGTTTGGTTCCCAGTGCCTCCTAAAGAAGACGAGCAAGATAGCGAGCTGACACAACAAGATGATGCAAGGAGATGATGCAATGAGGAGACACAATGAGACACAACAAGCTGGGAGCGGATGTGGCTCAAGCGATTGGGCACCTCCCTCCCACATGGAAGTTCCCGGGTTCGGTCCCCGTGCCTCCTAAAAGAAGATGAGCAGACACGGAGAGCACACAATGAGCAGACACAGCAAGCACAAACAATAAAGGGGGTTGGGAGAGATAAATCTTTAAAAAAGAGAGAGAGAGACTTCTACCCAACCAGGATGGCAGTGTAAGATGCTCCAAGGCACCATTATCCTGTAGAATCTTTGATGAACATTTAGCAAAAACTGGCAGGACCATCTTCCTCAAAACTCCAGAAAACAATTAAAGGGTTACAGTAACTGGGTGAGTGCCAAAACTCATGGCACCCTTGCTGGCATCTCCCCTAGTTCCCTCCCTGGTGTAGTATGGAGCCAGCCTGTGCTCCCATTATGGGTCCCTGGCCCTTTTCCGGAGGGAACAGAGTAACCCCTATGCACAAACTGGGGTGCCTGTATGTCAGTGGCACCCTGAAAGATTCAACCAGAAAACTCATTTGTCTTGCCTTCCCAGGACTTATTCTTCAGTCAGAGGCAGCTTGCTGACAGTTAAAGTGGCATAAGAAACAATTAAGTCAAGGTGGCCTGGGGCAAAGAATTACTGGCTTTAAGAAACACAATACAGGACCTGAAAAGTCGGGAATTCTACTTCAGAAGGAAAGGAGGAGGCATTCAAATTCTGGTAAATGGGGGAATTCCTAAGGCCACAAGCAAATGCAAGCCCAGGACAAGATGCAGGCTCAGAAAAAAATGGAGTGGACCCTACACTTCACTTTTGCCTCAGGATGATCTTCTAGATAGGAGAGATAAATGCTAAAGGAAAACACCAGCCAACACAGAATGAATTTGCAAAAGACTGAGAAAGATGTTGTGAACATTAGTTTGTTTGTATTTGTTAGCTCCTGGCTCTCAAGGAAATATGTCGGATCTCTAGCTGGATACAAACTTAAGGAACAGAGAGCTCAGGGAATAAACTTTTAAAATGTACAGTGTGCAAAAAAAGATTACAAGACAAACAAAGAAACAGGAAATAATGGCCCATCAAAAGGAACCAGATAAAAATCCAGATACCAACAATGAAGAAGACCAGACTTTAGACAAACTAAAGACTTTAAAAAAAAAAAAATGATCCTCAATATACTCAAGAAGGATACATGGAGAAAGAACTAAAGGAAAACAATGAATGAACAATATGAAAATAAGAGAATAAAAAGACAACAGAGATAATCAGTGAAAACAAAAGTTAATTCTTTGAAAAGATCAACAAGAGCATCAAACCTTTAGCTAGAATAAAAAAGAAAAAAAAGAGAGACTAAGCATATAATTAAAATCAGAAATGAAAGCAGGACATGACTACTGATCTCTCAGAAATAAAATTGATTTTAACACGACACTATGAATAACTGTATACCAAAAAATTAAATAACCTACGTGAAATGGATGAATTCGTAGCAGCACACAAACTACCTACAGTGACTCAAGAAGAAATAGAAGATCTCAACAAACTAACAATTAAAAAGATTGAACCAGTTATCAAAAAACTCTCAACAAAGAAAAGTCTAGGACCTGATGACTTCACAGGTGAATTTTACCAAACATTCCCTGAATTAACACCAATCTTGCTCCAACTCTTTTAAAATACTGAAGAGGAGGGAAGATTTCCTAACTCATTCTATGAAGCCAGTGTCACCCTAATACCAAAACCAGGTAAAGATTCCACAAGAAAAGAAAACTATAGACCAATATCCTTTATGAATAAAGATTCAAAAATCCTCAACATAATACTAGTAAACCAAATCCAATGGCATATTAAAAGAATTACACACTATGATCAAATGGTATTTATCCCAGGTATGCAAGGATGGTTCAACATAAGAAAATCAATTAATATACCATATTAATGGAATGAAGGGGGAAAAAAACACATGGGTATATCAACTGAGGCAGAAAATGCATTTGACAAAACCTAGCACTTCTTCTTGATAAAAACACTTAGAAAACTAGGAACAGCAGGAAACTCCCCAACATGAAAAGACATATATGAAAAAGTCTCAGCTAACATCATACTAAATGATGAAAGACTGAAAGCTTTCCTTTTAAAATCAGGAACAAGACAAAGATGCCCACTGTCACTACTGTTATTCAACATTGTATTAGAAGTTCTAGCCAGAGCAATTAGGCAAGAAAAGGAAATAAAAGACATCCAAGTTGGAAAAGAACAGCATGGTACTGGCACAAGGACAGACATATAGACCAATGGAGTTGAACTGAGAGTTCAGAAATGAACCCTCACATCTATGGCCAAGTGACTTTTTTTTAAAGAGGTAACAGGGATTGAACCCAGGACCTGATACATGGGAAGCAGGCACTCAACTGAGCTACACCTGCTCTCCAGCCAATTGGCTTTTTTTAATTTTTATTTTTTGGAGGTACCAGGGCCAGGGATTGAAGCCAGGACCTCATGTGGGAAGCCAGCACTCAACCACTAAGCTACACCTACTCCCCACAATTGACTTTTGACAAGGGTTCCAGGTCCACTCAATAGTCTCTTCAACAAATGGAACTGGGAAAATTGGATATCCATATGCAAAATAATGAAGAAGGACCCCTACCTCACACCAAATACAAAAATGAATGCAAAATGGATCAAAGACCTAAATATAACTACAAGAACTATAAAACTCCTAGAAGAAAACATGGGGAAGCACCATCAGGGCATATGTTAGACAATGGTTTCTTAAACTTTATACCAAAAGGAAAATTAGATCAATGGGGCTTCATCAAAATTAAAAACTTTTGTGCATCAAAGGACTTCATCATGAAAGTAAAAAGACAGCCTGCAGCATAGGGGAATTATTTGGAAAACACATATCTGATAAGGATATATATCCAGAATTTATAAAGAAATCCTACAACTCAACAACAAAAAGACTACCCAATTTAAAAAAATGGACAAAAGGCTTGAATAGGTATTTCTCCAAAGAAGATACACAAATGGCCAAAAAGCACATGGAAATAAGTTTAACATCAATAACCATCAGGGAAATGCAAATAAAAATCATAATGAGATACTATTTCATACACACTAGAATGGCTACTTTTTAAAAAGAGGGCGGGAAGGAAGGAAGGAAACGAAGGAAGGAAGGAAGGGAGTGTTGGAGAGGATAGTAACACTTGTTCATTGTTAATGAGAATGTAAAATGGTGCAGCTGCTGTGGAAAACTGGCTATTCCACAGAGAGTTAAATATAGAATTACCATATGATCCAGCAATCCCATTTCTAGGCATATCCCCCCCAAAATTGAAAGCTGGGACTCAAAGAGATATTTGCACACTGATGTTCATAGCTGCATTATTCAAAATTTCAAAAAGATAAAAGCAATCCAAGTGTCCATCAACCAAAGAATGATAAATCAAATGTGGTGTATACATACATAGAAAAATATTCAGCTGTAAAAAAATGGAAAGCAGTCCTGAGGTATGCAACAACATGGATGAACCTTGAAGACATCATGTTGAATGAAATGAGCTAGATACAAAAAGACAAATATTATATGATCCCACTGATTTGAAACAATTAGAATATGCAAAGTCATAAAGTCAGAATCTAGAATATAAGTTATCAACGGATGCAGTGAGGTTAGGAAATGGGAAGTTAAGGCTTAAAATGTACAAGGTTCCTCTATGGCATGATGGAAAAGTTTTAATAATGGATGATAGTGATGGCAGCACAACAATGTGAATATAATTAATTCCACTGAATTATAAAATTGAATGCAGTTAAAAGGGGAAATTTTAGGTTGTATATATGTTACTAAAATAAAAATGTTTTAAAAACCATAGAACTGTAGAACACAAACAATGAACTCTAAAGTAAACTTTGGATTATAGTTAACATAATTATAACAAAGTTACTACACTAATACAAAGTGTTTATAATAGGGAAAACTGCATGGGGGCTGGGTGTAAATGGGAACTGCGCTTTTTCTGCTTGATGTTTCTGTAAACCTACAATTTACCTAATTTTAAAAATTACATACAATGAAATGCAGAGAGAGAGAGAGAGAGAGAGAATTGAGGAAAAGACCAGTTGAATATGACACCATGGAAACTAAGAGAAAATAGCATTTCAAGAATGAGAAAAAAAAAAAAAAAAAAGAATGAGCAGAGGCTCAATAAATCCAAGTGCACCACAGAGATTAAGCAAGATAATGACTTT
>PVKH010025474.1:0-13410 GCA_004027955.1 Chaetophractus vellerosus | reverse complement strand
CCCACGGTGGCCCTGCCCTGTCCATGGCAGCCTTTTGCCCTGCCCACAACGGCTCTGCCTGCCTACAGCGGCTTGCCACCCTCAAGACGGTCTGCCCTCTAGGAAAGGTCCCCGGGAACCTAACCCGGGGCCCTCCATGTTGTACACCGGCGCCCTATCCACTGGGCTATATGGCTGGCCCCTATAGCAATTTTGAAATCCTTATGAAAGCATAATGATTAAGGCTCTCTCCCACAGGGATGGAATATTGAATACTATATGTGCATCCCTTCAGATAACTTTATATCCTTCATTATCCAGTTATATAGCTTGGGAATTTGATTTGTATTAATGGGTCTTTTATTCTACAGTTTCTGCCTTATGCAAAGGGAAGTAACAGCTATAGAGCTTATTTGTTGCTTTCTCTCTGAGTGTTTTCACTGGTCTGGCTAATCTGTCAACCCAAAGTCACAGTTCCTGTCAAAAAAATCTTTAACACATAACTCTTTATCCAGTTTCTGATTACCCCTTCCTCATCTGTTCTTTTCACTCATAGGAAGACTAGTGCACCCCATTCTTTCTGTTTTTTTTTTTAAGTATTATGCTGTTTTTCTCTTTGTTTTCTTATATCACTTTACACCTATGAATGGTCTTATTATTTGCATTCCTTTAAAATCACCCAACTTGACTATGCCATGATTTTCATTGCAGTACCCTGACTGAGTAATTACCCTTGGAAATAGTTCCAGGAAACAAACTCTCAAAATGGGATTCTGGGATTGAATTAGTTGCATACTTATAGAAGGAGTACAGAAATCTGCATTCAATGTCTTTGGAGTACTCAAAAAGTGGAATAAAACAAGGATCAATGCAATATTCAATAAAACTTGGATAAAGATTGAATAAGACAAAAGCTTTGCATTTTAAATCTATTCTGTCTGATATTAGTATAGCTACTCCCACCCATTTTTGGGTATTTTTTGCATGTAAAACTGTTTTCCAAGCATTCACTTGTGATCTCATTGCATCCCTCATTCTAAGATGAGTTTCTTGTAGACAGCCTATAGATGCATCATATTTCCTTAGGCATTTTGCAAACTGTGTCTCTTGACTGGAGAGTTTAATCCATTAACATTCAATGTTATTGTGGTTGGGGCAAAGATTGCTAGAAAGGAAGAAATTGAGAATGACACCAATTTCAGTTGTGAAAGACACAGTATACTGTGTTCCATCCATTGACAGTGGTAATTCTGGAGAAAAACATATTTGAGGAAGGAAGATGAAAGGGTAAGTTTTTGAGATGTTGAGTTTGTATAGCTTATAGAATAACAGAACATAAATTGTACATATGGTGTTGGAGATAGAGATTTGATGACATCGGCAATCTCTGGGTTGTAAGAAATAAATATGTAATTCATAAGCATTCTGTAATATAAGTTGAATGCATAGGCATAGGTGAATTTACCGATGCAGAGTGAATAAAATTTATGAAAATAGAGAAAGTAATAAGATTTAGAACATTTGGATGTGGTAGAGAATGTAAAAACTAAGAATAAACAATAACAGACTTTTTATAGAATTACAGACAAGTGTTCTCATGCACATAATTCTCAAAGAGAGTATCTACATTTGACTCCTTTATGGTTTTTTGTTTTACTGTATATTTTACAATGACCCTCAATTCAGGGGGTGGAGTTGGGGGACTGGAAAACCTTGGGTAATGACTCCTTTCTTTCTTTTCTTTTCTTTCTTTCTTCTTTTTTGAGGTACTGAGACCGGGGATTGAACCCGAAACCTCACTTGTGGGAAGACGGCACTCAACAATTGAGCCACATCTGCTCCCTCCATTATTAAAATTTTATTTCAAATATGTTGCCAAAATAAGAATTAACAATAAAAATCTCTTAAAGTTTTTTGAATGTTGTTATTTTAGTTTTTACTTGTATTTCTTTGTGATAAGAACAATTACCTAATAATTGACATTTTATGTTACAGAAATATATGAACAATTCACTCTTATTTGTCCAGAATATTAAGTATACTGAAATAATATATGAAAAATTATTTGTGCAAGATTTTAAAGAATAAATGCCCTGAAAAATGTTATTAAGATACTTCTAAGTTATAATATCTTTAAGATATTTTATATTGATACAAGACAATATGCATTCATGTTAGGAAGATCCTCATTAGAATCCAGGCTCTGCTATTTGGTAGATCAGTGCTACTTACCATGTGGAGTTGCTTTAATCTCTAAACTGAAATTTCATTTCCATAAGGGGTGGAAAAACAACTTTATCTCAAAATTGTGAGTGATAAATTTGTCATAAGTACTCAATAAACTGAGAGAGCTTTAAATATTGTTTAAATAAACTCCACTGGGCTAACGTGTAAATATTGAATTTTAACATATTTTTAATTTTAGCTATCACTGAACTTTATTTGAAATAGAGGCAAAAGTGAACTTTAATAATTAGTGCCTAGCATTATTTATGGCGAGGAAAGTGAAAGAGCACTACCATTGAAGATTTTGTAATTGTTTTAAAAAGTTTTTTGTCACAACTAAAATTTTCTGCAAATGGATTTAATTAAAACTGGATAGTAAGTTAGAATTGTTTATTGTGCTATCTAGCTATTTGGATAGCAAATGAGTGGACTTTAAAATATTAAAATGTTAAGAAGCAATATGATTTTTCCTAATTGTAAGAGATATATATTACTCAGTGTTAAAATTAGAATTAAAATAGTCAAATATTTTTAGAAATTTTATACAATATCTTTTAACAATTTTTAACTGATTATTCAGTGAAGAAGCAGAGAAAAATATGGAGATGTGTCACTACCCATCATATCTCTATTGGATCAATTTTGCACCATCCAGGTTAAAAAACCATGCATAAAATTAGCATAATCCAATCTCCTTAGTGGAAAACTTGGTGTTACTTTTCTTTTTTACATTTTTTAGTGTGATTCTTGGAATATTTCTACCTATACAAGTTATCATATTAATATATTACCTTCAAACTCTCATATAGAACTCCCCTTTAAAGGAATTCTAATAAAATATTATTTTCATGTCTATGTTTACAATATTAGTGAAGTGAACTTGATATTGTACTTCCCTACTTACCCACCATGTTTCATGAAATGGGTAATAGACAAAGGTGAATCAATATGGTTGTTACTCTCATATAACTTACATTCTTATGTGTGTATGAAAGAGAATGAGAAAGATCAGATAATCATAATTCAGCATGATGTATTAAAATTGGAAATATCACATATATTTATAGATAATCATTGTAAGACTCTTCTTTGATCTATGTAATTAAAGGTTAGTCTTCTAAGAAATAATATTCTAAGCTGATAAAGTACATTAAGATTAAAGCAGACAAAGAAAGCATTTGTGGTCTTGGGGATGGGTAGATAGGGTTGGGAGAAGAGGAGACTTTAAGTAATAGGGTAATGTGGAAGGTAAAGAAAATTAGGTAAATGTAATAGTGTGTTAAAGGTCAGGAGAAAAAGGAGAAAATATGGGCCATTAGTGGAAGTCTGGTGTCCCTCCTTTCTGCAAGAAAATAAATAATATAGTCTTGAGAGAATGCGAATAGATTTATATTACTTTGAAATGGAGTTTAATCTGTCATCTATCTATCTATCTATCTATCTATCTATCTATCTATCTATCTATCTATCTAGACATGTCATTCACATTTATTTTCTTTTCTGTGCCAGAAACAGATACTGTCTGTAAAAGATTTTAAAAGAGTCAGATCATTTTCCTTAACGTTGATTTTTATCAGGGTGCAAATGCTCAGGAATCACATTTTTTTTTTTTAAAGATTTATTTATTTTATTACATATCTCCCCTTCCCCCCCGTTGCGGCGACGTGCCGAGACTTGGTCACTGCGCAGGTGCGGCTTTCCCCGCTTGTGGGCGGCTTCTGCTTCCATCACGGCCGGGTTTTCAGTTCGCGGGTGGCTGGCTGTGCTCGATTTGCAGGCGACCTGCCTTGCCCGTGGCGGCTTTTGCCTGTCCGTGGCAGCTTTTGCCTGTCCATGGCAGCTTTTTGCCCTGCCCACGGCGGCTCCGGCCCGCCCATGGCGGCTTGCCATTCTCAAGGCGGTCTTGCCCGCTAGGAGAGGTCCCCGGGAACCGAACCCAGGGCCTCCCATGTGGTTTCCCAGCGAGCTCTTTATCCACTGAGCTATCTAGCCGGGCCCAGGAATCACATTTATTCAGTTGCCTCTGCCCTAGTGTGGCCAAATGACTAGATCGCAGCAGTGGAATATGAGTAAAAGTGAAGTGTGTCACTTATTAAATATTATTGTTAGCAAGTGGGTATGCTTTCTACAACTTTTCTTTGCCCTTCCACAGCAGCTTTAGAAGCCCTGTGTCAGATATGGTAAAGATACAAGATGGAAATAGTCTGTTGCTGAAATCTACTTTGGAAAGATGTCAACCATGCAACACAGGTGAGAGAAATATCTTTCTGATTTGTTCTGCCAACACATATTTTTGCAGTTTTTTTAAATGTAAAAGCTAACATTAATTGACCTAAAACCATAATTTCATGTCAGAATATCTGTGCTGCCACATAAAATATCCTAAAATATATGACACTGGCTTAGCATTTAGGCTGTGTACAGCAAAGAAACTGATATTGAAAGCTAGAAAACTAGAGAATTCTGTGATAGGAGAGTTTGTTTTTGTTGGCCAATAAAACAAACAAAAACAAAAAACAGCACAAATGTTGATTCTGAGTATAATTCTTCCACAAATATACTGAATCTTTGACTCAACATAAAGAATTTGGGTTAAAATTTTCATAGTTTGTTTTAGTTATAAGTAGCTGTGTTCAATGTATTAGAAAATCAGGTGAGACATAAATCTATGTTGTTGCAAACCATTGGTATTCCAGGGTCCTAGAAGTACAACTAGTCCGATGCTCTACAACTTTAGTCTAAGATGATTGATATAAAAATTAGTTCTGGAAATGAGGTGTTTCCCTTATAAAACATCTAAAATATGGGTCATCCTAGAGAGTGAAAATTGAAGAAACCTGTTGGAGATGGGAAAAGAATGTTTCCTGCATGTCTTGAAAATTAGAAATGTGACTATTGAACTTAGCATGAGCTAATTGATAAACTTTCTTTCTGATGGCCCTGAAGTAACCAGTATTAAGTTAGATGAGAAATATGTGTTGAGTAAAGAAAGAAATGTATCAGTCCTGAGAATTATGTTAGGAAAGAAATTTTGATGTTGATAGTGACATAAAGAAAGGAAGGAAGAATATTAATTTTGAAACAATTATATCATCATGGAAATAATGGGACTGTTATCATTTGAACCTTTAAAAAAGTATAACCCACCCCCCAAACTTATACCAATATGAAGCCAACATGCATACATTTTTACAAATCAGCACCCAACTAAGATATTGTCAAGGAGAATAATAGATAAGTTAGAACCACTGGAGTAAAGTCAGGATCCACAGAAAATAATAAACAGGGGAATTCTTCCCAGAAAGCAGAACCACATTTGTTCTCTAACCCAGCGTTCATTTACTAGCTAAGATATAATATGGGGTCATGGGTAATTCACTAGTCTGTTGTGTACCAACTAGCAGCAAATGACACCACTGTAAAAGATAAAAAGAAAATGTTCAAAGGGTCGAAATAATCAAGAACAATAGGGTCTTCCTTTGCTTGGTGATTTTCCCATTATAAATAGGTTGTATCCTAAAATCAAGAGAGAGTAGAAACCAAGCTAACAGACAGAGCCCACATTTGATTTAGGATGTTTTTGACAGGAAAAAAAAAAAAGCAATTAAATGATATTTGGAAATTAAGAGTTTTGAAATAGTATAAGAGACAAAAAAAAAATGTATTCAGTTAAGCCCGAGATTTGGGGATACCAGCATCCTAGATTGTTAAATTTCATCAAAATAATGGAAAATCTCAAATGTCATTCTTTGAAGGGGGTAACAATATACTAATATGGAATTTCCTAGAGACATGGGAAGCTTATCTCATACATACCAATTAGGATGAGTACCCCAAATATCTTGCAACCACTGTCTTCAATTCTCTGAAACCTGAAATAAGTATGTTTGATTTTAATATTTTACCTCTTGCTTTTCCCATTTACTCTAATTCTTCCAAACAACACAAACTCTCAGCAGAAATGTGGATCTAAATTGCATTATAAACTGAGATTTGGAAATTATATTTTATTATTTAAATAGCTAAAGATGGTCTTTGTGTATTGACCCTGTGTGTTCTCAAGTGCAGCTGGGTCCATTAGCAAAACCCACTGGTGCTAAGCTTAAGTTCTTACACACCTAATTGTTTTCAAAGTATCCAAATAAACAATTTTTACCATTTAAAGTTAACCTGCATTGCACACCCTGTGAAATTGGGTCAACATCTGTTCTCAGTTGATAAGAACCTGTGCTTATAAGGCCCGAAGCTGCTTTGGGGACCAGACCCCTCTGGCATAGAAGCTCCCCACCATGTTTACTTATAACACCTGGACAAGTAATTCCCCTCTCTCTGTCCTTTCTCCTCTTCCTTAGGAGTTTGGGAGTTTTCCTTGCCCTATTTCCTCTCTTAATGCTCCCTCATAATACTGACCTCTGGAAGGTTTCCTGCTGTGAAGGCTTGCCCCTCCCACTACAAACCTGTGAAAGCATCACCTCCATTAAATGGACACCTATTGTCCAGACCATTTTCATGGGCAACTCTTACATCCTCAAATTTCAAATTCACTACACATTTCCCATCACATAATCACATCAGGTGCTGGTTGGGAGTTTGCCTGTTTTTGAAATGTGTTTGATATGAGTTTGTTTCATTGATTCCTTAATTTGACTTTAAATCTTTAAATAGTGACATATGAGAGAGTTGGGGTTACATTAATTCAAATTTAGAACACCTGTAGTAAAGTGCTGAAGGGAGACTACCATTCCCTTGGCATTGCTTCTTCTGAAGGTATTCAGGTTCTCTCCAAATTCGTTCTTGTTAAAATGGAGTGAAATATGTGAGACACTATTTTGAACTTTCATGTGTTTGGAATTAAAAGGATGGGTTTTCATACTGAGGCATAAATGTCCTTTTTTCAGTCAATAATAATAAGAGGGACTTTATATTCAAAATTAAGCCATGCGTACATTTGCATTCTGTTATTTGGGATATATTTTTTGAGGAGGTACAGGGTATTGAATCTAGGACTTCATACGTGGGAAGCAGGTGCTCAACCACCTGAGCTACATCTGCTCCCTAATACTTTTATTTAGTCTCATAATGATCTCTGGTTGGCTATATAGGACTATGTATTTGAAAGTAAGATAGGCGATATAGGGACTGAGTGTTCAGCCTAAAATTACCTTTGAGTTACTTTAATTAGTTGGAAGGTAGAGGGTCGCTGACAGTTAAGGGAAAAATAGTTCAACTAAGGTACATTTTAGAACATAAACCGAGCATGCAGCCATCTGAATATAGAAAGCAAGTTGCAGAGGGATTTGTATTTTTCAATGATTTTATAAAAGCATGTTAAACAAAATTAGGTTTTGTTTAGTAGTATAACATATGCAGTAAATATGTAAAATCAAAAGGGTAAATAACACATGCCCAACTGGAGATACTGGTTATTTTTGAGAAACAAGATGGATGAATTCAGGAATGTGTGTACATTCAAATGTTACATTACTACCCAAAAGATTTCTTTTTTTTTTTTTTGACTCTCCCATGGATTGCAGAGTCTATGGACAGTCATCTTATGTTAATAGTATAAGAAACTTATTTTCCTTGCTTGGGCACTTAAATGCCTTTAATTTAACAATGTGTAACTAGATTTTGGTTACTTTACAGTATTTTTTTTTGTACTGCATGAAAAATCCATGAAATCTAAAAGCTTAGTTACCATTTAAAACTCAAATAGTTTATTCACAGTTTTCTGTTCTTCTTGCCTTGATATTTTTATCAGGAAAAAATTATTTCTGTACTGTTTCTGTTTCCTTGTTCCTCTAGTTTACTCTCTTTTTTTACAGTTTTTACTTTTATTTTTTTTCTTCTGAAGCCTGGATATTAATTTGAGTCTTTTCTTTACAACAGATTCAATTTTCTGCAATGTTCATTTTATACTTGTTGCTTTAAATAAAGGTTTAAAGTCTGCTATTTATATCAATGGCCTAATCTACTTTTTTAAAAATAGCATCTGCCTGGAGAAAAGTTCCCTTTAAATAAAACACTGCTTTTTCATAATTTTTCTCTTGTTTTATAAAGTCCAAATTGTCCTAAATTTATTGTTGTTTGTAATTATTCTGACATTTGTTTCCATTTTACTCATACTTTCCAGGATGTCATTTTTTCCAGGAATGTCATTTGTTATGATAGAATACATAAGTCTTGTTTTTCTCTCTGAGTAATAGACCAAAGGTTATTTGTAATTTTAAAAAGTGCCTGAATGAGTGTGCATTTGTATGTGTTTGGGGAGGAATGGTGGGCAGCTCACCTAGATTTATGGTAGTGTGTAAACTTTTTTAGAAGGGTAAGAAAGTTTACCTGCTCTCTCTGCTGCAATTTTTCTGACTGTACAACTCCAGGTTTCACAACATCTACTTGGAGGTGTGACAATGTACCATTTCTATTAAGGTACAACCTTAAGAGGCAGTTTTCTTCTAATCACTATAGATACCTGGTGCTTTATCTCTTTCTTTTGGAAACTCAGCCGCAATTCCCATTTAACGTATTTCTTTGCTAGTAGTAAATTCAGTGATATGATAGGGAAAAGATAAGAATATGAAATTTCTTTTCTTCTCTCCACATATTGGAAGAAGTTAATGAAAATTTTCAAAATTCCACCGCACCCCCAACAATTAGGCTTTTGCAAAATACGGATATTAGAAGACTCCACTTTTCTTCTGTGCTTTAGAATCTTCTGTTTCCTTCTTATTTGCTCTTGATATGTACTTTTATTCTGAGAGTTTTTGTTTTGTTTTGTTTTGTTTTTGGTATTGTCAGAAAAGCAATTCTGTGAAGAAATTTCATTTACTATCTCATCTCAGTAGTATCTCCTTATTTAAATTTCTTCTCAGACTAAAAGCTTGAGGGAGATATTTACCATAATAATATCACACATTTATTTCTTGAGCAGCACATTGTGTAAATGGAGACAACCAATACTGAGACCATTCCCAGAGGTGGATTTTCTTCTCTCCACTGCTTCATTCTTTCTTTTGAGCTAGGAGCTGGGGCTCATTCAAATTTGCTTTTAGGTTTCCAGTTATTTGTGTCTGCCCCTTGCTGATATTCAGAGATATTTTTAGATACATTATGCCATGGACAAGATATTTCCTCACCTCCACCCTCTCTCGCTAATAAACACGCACACTTGCACATACACATACATACATACCTTCACTTGACACAGACTGCTGTCTGTGTTTTTGCAGCTCAGGTGTAAACTATGGGGGAGTGGCTATAGCTCAAGTGATTGAGCACCTGCTTCCCATGCATGAGCTTACAGGTTCGATCCCAAGTATCTCTTAAAACAAAACAAAACAAACAAACAAATGAAAAACAAATTCTCATTGGGGAGCAGATGTAGCTCAGTGGTTGAGTGCCTGCTTCCCACATACAAGGTCTTGGGTTCAACACCCAGTACCTCCTAAAACAACAATGAAAACAAAAACAAATGTAAGCTATGCTTATACTTTGTGTCATTAACATGTACACAGCTCTCTTCACCACCGTTCACCCTTTCTGAGGTGTTCTATCTCTTCAAATTAAAGTTGTTCTTCAAGATTCTTTTCTATGTAAATCCTGAAGGAATCTTTTAAGGGCAGTGAGTAACAAATCAATCCTTAAACCAGCTTTTAAATTCTTGTCACAGATGAACTATATTAAAGAGAAAACCCTGAAGTTGCTAAAAAATGTTTGACACCCTTTTTAGCTCTCAGTGTTATTGGATGACTTGCTGTATCTCTACATTCTTGGCCATTTTTGTAAATATAGAAATGGGATATCTTTGAGAGTTCTGTGCTTATATTGTCATCTTACACAGAAATTTTGCTTTGCCTCTCATAAGTATAATGCCTTTAGGAGATGCTCTAAATTATCCCCTGTATCTAAGATTGACAAGCAACTTTTTTTCCTTATTAAACTTGTATTTTACTGATATTATTTAGTGGCAACAAATTTCATTTTAAACATTATTATTTTCACTTACAAATGCATGCACCTTAAATCATTGTTTACTCTGATTACTTCCTTCTTACCCTTTTATCTATTTTTGTCTTCAACATTGGGCAGTAATACTGGCATCTTAGGGCTGTGATTTATCATGAATTATACACAAAGGACCAGGTACTCTGCATTAACTAAGGGCTAAAAATTAAAAAAGACAGAAGTCCTCACTGTGTTCATAACTTATGCAAAAGGGCAGGCAATTCATAAGATATGATACATGCTGATAAGCTACGAAATTTGAAGACATTGGTGAAGCAGAGTGCAAAGGACTCGCTTGCTACTGAGGATGTGAAGGCATGTTCAGGAGTGCCCAGAGTAAGTTAACGCACTCTTAAAGGTGGAGTGAGATTTCATTGGGACCAATATTCCAACTGTGTCTAAGCAATTGCTTTCCAAATTTCCAAATCATTCACCACAATTTTGGAAAAATAAAGAAGTGTGATTGTAGTTATCTGTAAAAATGTTGATTTTTTATTTCTCTTTACTATTCTTACAACATTTCTTTGCACTTTGGGCTTAACTGCTATTACCTTTGAAGGGAGCAGTTGTATATTAGTCAATTTGGTATCCCTAAAACCTAACATTCTACCTAGCAAAAAGAAGGTCTTAACTTTATTAAGTGAATTAATGAATTGATGACAATCTATATATTGGCTTGTTTCAGTTAAATAGTGTAGAAACACATCTATCTCACAATATGCTAATTATAATAAAATTACATTTGTATATCTTATATAAGTTTCATAGGAATTTAAGCTGTATATTAAAATGGTAAAACTGATACAAGTAAGATACCAAGAAATAAAAAGATTCTTGATTATCATTCCACATATTAAAGAAACATGCCATTCAGTTTTGTGATTTTCATTTTTTTTTAATTTTATAATTTTATAATGCCTAATATAGTTGTAAAGAAGAACCAAACACCAGAACTTATAATAAAAATAGTTCATGGTTAATATTGCTTATAAAGTGATAAGAACTGTTTTCTCAGTGATTTACATGGTGAGCTCCTTTAGTCCTTACACAACCTCATGAGTCAGGTGCAATAGTGGTTTGAGTCATTTGCAGACTCCAGAAATTTCTGTTCTTAAGCTAATCCATTCCTTTGCATGCAAATCAATTGTAGGTCATACCTTTTGTCTAAATTACTTCAGATAAGGGCCTTTGATTAGATTGTGTGACCCAAGGTGGGTTTTAATCTTTTTACTGAAGTTCTTTTTATTTTTTTATTTTTTTAAATTTATTTTTATTTTTATTTTTATTTTTTTAAAGATTTATTTATTTTATTACATATCTCCCCTTCCCCCCGGTGCGGCGACGCGCCGAGAGTGGCCACTGCGCAGGCGCGGCTTTCCCCGCTTGTGGGCGGTCTCTGCGTCCGTTCACGGCCGGCTTTCAGTTCGCGGGTGGCTGGCTGCGCTCCATCCCCGGGCGACCTGCCCTGCCCGTGGCGGCTCTTGCCCTGTCCGTGGCAGCTTCTTGCCCTGTCCACGGCGGCTCCGGCCCGCCCATGGCGGCTTGCCATTCTCAAGGCGGTCTGTCCACTAGGAGAGGTCCCCGGGAATCAAACCCAGGGCCTCCCATGTGGTATGCCGGCGCCCTATCCACTGGGCTATCGAGCCGGCCCCTGAAGTTCTTCTTAAATGGAGGAATAAAAAGCTGCAGATAGGGAAAAAGCTGCAGAGAGAAAAAGGAAGTGGGAAGCTGAGAGAGAAGGCCCCAGGAACTTTTAGTCTTAGTTGACAAACATTTTAGCAACATAATTTTTAAGGATATAAGTTACTCACATATTAACGGTCTCAATCCTAGCTGAAATTGTTTGTATTAGTAATATTTTAGGTGAATGTATGAAACTTGAATGAAGCTTAAATCTATGCCTGTTTACAGGGAAAGGGAGAAAGAAAAGGAGGGTGGAGGGAAGTGTGAGGAATAAGGAATGGAGGCAAACAAACCCTTAGTGGAATTGAGGAACAGAATACCTAGATAGTGCTTTGAGAGTACTGGCAATTATGAAACTCACTGTTGCTATTTAAAATAAAATATAGTCAGACTCCTCCATGGCAGCACATTTTGTGAAAGATCATTCTTAGATTTATAAGTACTGAAGAGGTCTTTGGCTTGTATAAAGATAATAAGGTAGCCCGCTGCCAATAGACATGAGAATCAAGATGGTTTCAAATAATTATTTTAAGAGGAAATGTTTTTAAATCCATATGGTATTTGTTTACATTCATGAAAAATATGCTACTTTAAAACATTATGTGAATTTTGAGACCTTTTTGTAACCATAAAGAATGATATTCTAACAAACCATTTATGCTAACCAAATTTAAATTATAGACTATAGAAATATAGGCTCAGAGGAGGCAGGTTCCTGCTTTACATAACACAATCATTTTTACGTGCTACCAGATGAAATTATTTCTGATCTTGGCCTTTCACACATCTTGTTTGTTTATATGACTTCAAACTGAGGGATAAATATTTACAGTAAAGATACTACCCAAAATAAGCCTGTGGCTTTTTCAGAAGAAAATTCAGAATTCAAAAATTTATCTAATGGCAGAAAATAATAAAGACAAATCCAAACCGATCTCATTATTTCAGGTTTTTCAATATGAGATATGGGCAAGCATTATGTCTATGATACAAAAAAACATTTGACCCTTATTAGGTAATGAATATATACCATACAGATAAATTTATGGACCTCCTCCAAAGGAAAAACAACAATTCATACAGATATTTGTATACAAGTTTAAAGGCTTTACAGAATTCATGAAGTTTATATGCATAACTCAAGTTAACAAACCCAGTTATAAAGATTTTCCTCTTATATTCTTTTATTCATCATAAGTAGATATATATTAGATATTAGATGTATACATATATACACATGCATATATTACATAAGGTATCACAGAGATATGTTATTATTAATTATTTAAATATTTGCAGACAAAATGGCCTTAATATTTTGCAACCAAAAATTCTAATAAAGAAAAATAAAATAACTTTCTTACTATCAAGAGTTCTGCCTAGTTCATTAATTTCTATGGATATTTGTAAATTCTTCTGCCTTGACTACGGAAGCACAGGAAAAATATTTAATTTCTAAAATAAATTCTAATTTTGCTTCCAACTTATATAAATTCCACATTTTTATATACTTTAAAC
>PVKH010025473.1:0-13409 GCA_004027955.1 Chaetophractus vellerosus | reverse complement strand
CATCTACACAAGTACTTGGAGAAGAGTGCTAGTTAGTTACAATTTCTTCACCTTATTATATTTCTGGCAATGCTTTTGTGCCACGAAGCACCAAATTAGCTAATTCACTCCTAAGTGTGAATGGTTGATAGGCAGCTTAATGTGATGATGTCTCTTGTAAGCTAACATGTTTAAAGTTGTTTGAATGGTCCCGGGTACTTTTTGGCCAAGCGCCCCCAGTGAGGCAGACTGTAGCTGAAGGTCTCTTGGGCTAATTCAAACAGGAGGCCTCAGAAAAGGATTGTCTTGTATCTGTAGAACATCATGATTGGGTACTGAAGTAGAAATATTTGAGTCGGAGGAAGAAAATGAGTTTTTCCTGAACAAACTTTAACAATTGTGTAAACGGAGAGCAAAGTCTGGTGGATCTATTACCATTGTTTTCTACCATAAAAAGGGGGCCACAATTGTTTGAAAAATCCCCCAAATCAGTATATCATGTTCAAATGCAATGGCAAGTTATTAAGGGAGCAAAATATTCACCGTGCCTGTGAACTCTGTGAATCCTAGAAGCCTTCTCCTGTGGACCCTTTTTAGAGGTTATTATTTCAACTTGAAAATTCTTTAGAAATATATATGTGGTATGAAAAAAGAATTAAGAAAGCTTTTAAATTAAAAGAAATAAAACGACAGGTTTTTCCTCTAGCCGTATAAATAGTTATGGATAGAGATAAAGAGATGGATATTTTTTCATATTTCTTTATTAGGGGTTTTGGAACTCCAGAAATTTTAGAGCCAGGCTGGTGAATAATTTAGCAGTGATTCATGCTGGCCCAGTGCTGACGCGAGTGGGCTGGGAATCGAGTCCAGCCTGTTGGAGGGACTGAGCGCAGTAATACACTTTTACTACCGACCACATCATGAAATGCATTTCAGAAATATTTATGAGAAGCCGAAGCCTTGGTACCCAGTTCGTCCACCTTTTTCAGATACTGAATGAAAAAGAAGCCCAGAAGGAGCAAACATTGTTGGCCACCTCACTTCTGGGAGCCTGGCCTCCAAGCTGTTGTTTCAGTGACAGAGTGGCTCAGATCTCTGGGAATATGCCCTCACTAGCAAGAGCCTCAAACTGGCCATTGGAATGATGGATGATAAAAGAGTCACAGGAAATGGTACCTTTAGTGACAGAGTCCTCGCGGTCTCCTCTCTTCCTGCACGTTCTTTAATCCAAACCCTGAGAGAGGGCTGCCCTCACTGCAGTGAAGAAGGCCACCTGACACAGGAATAAGAGGGAAGAAACATGTTGATGGTTCCAGGTAGGCCATCCCGGGTTCCCTTGCCCACCCCAGCCATCCCTCCCACAGTGAATTTGAAGGTGCCCCATGTGGTTGCTAAATCAAGAAAAATGGCTATTTGTGAAGTTAATTTTTTTTCCTCTCCAGAGGGCTTTATTTATTTCATTTATTTTCTTTTATTCAGTCCCATGGTCTTGCAATAAAGTACTAAATATTTAAGGTAAAAAATTCTACAGAATGATTATAAAACCAGAAATGGGTTCTATGTAACAAATCGATTCCCAAATCTTTGACATGCTTAAATAATGCAATGAGGAAAAGTGCTTGACAATGCCTCCAGGAAGCCTTCCCTTCTCCCAAACCTGGGCCCCTCATTCGTCCTTGTTGTCCACGGCACCCTATATTCCTACATTTTAAAAGTCACCACTTATTGTGAAACTGTTTATTTGTACCATTCTCACTCTGGGCTCTCAAAAGTCAAGGACAGTCTTTGTCCAGCTCACCACTTTAGAACTTGCCCAAGCATAATGCCAGCAGAGAAAATTCAATAAATATCCATCAAATAAATGCATGCATAACAAAGACTCATTTTTTAGGGTTAGAACCACTAACAGAAGCTAACACCACCTATGGCAAGTAGAGGGCTTCCATGTCAGCACATTTGACAGCCTCTTTTTCCAGGGCTCCCCTGCAGGACTTGAACTAGAGCTCCCCCTGACACAATTCCCAAGGATTGTCAGCACAGTCTGAAGCAGGATAATTATGCCCTCGAGGCCTTGCTTCCCACCAACCCTTCTGGGACTGCACCAAGTGGGACAGTGAGCCTCAGGGACCTCATTTATAGGTGCCTAAGAGGATGTGTTTGCCAGAGTCACGTGGTGCCTGGGGGAGGAAGGAGCCAGTATTTGGCTAAAGTACAGACTTGCTAATCTAAACTGCTCCTGAATAAATTACCCTTCCCTGGAGGACCTCCTGGAATCCGGGAACTGGAAGCAGCGATGATTTAGTTCTGAGAGGGCAAATCCCTGAAACCTCGGCTGACTCCTCCAGTACCTCCGGCAGAGGCTGCCTAGGGCGTGGGGTTGCAAAGCATTCTGAGGCTACTTCACTGGGAAGGAAGGTTGTCAGGAGTGTTTTTCCAGTGCCCAGATGGGAAGGTGTTGGAGGCCCTATAAATGCCAGGTGTTTTCCATCTCTAAGTCTAATCTGGCTGCTCGCCAAAGAGAGGAATTATGGGTGGTTGGACAGTGTAATTTGTCAGTGGCTGTCCAAAAATTGCAACTCATTTTGCTGGCAGATAGCTCTGGTATTAGAAAAAACTCACCTTACATGGAATTAGAACCCCTTTTTACTTCCACCCTCTGACCCTTTCCTCACCCTATCTGAAGTGGTGATCCCACTCTCAGAAAGCTGGGACCGAGCCCCAGCACCTCCTAAAAACAAACAAATGATGAAACCAACTCTTGTTTGGGAGAGGATGTAGCTCCGTGGTTGAGCGCCTCCTTCCCATGTATGAGGTCCTGGGTTCAATCCCCGGTACCTCCTGAAAAAAAAAGTGCTGAGCAAATTCCCCTCAGTTTAGTTCATTAAACATTGAGTACCTCCAACATGCTATTTTATTGTTACCTATTTCTTGAAGTAGATATCACCATTGTCATTCATCCAACTAACATACATTTGTTTGTTCTTGAAATTATCAAAGTAATACACACTTTTTGTAATAAGTGAATCAATCTGTGGTTAGGTCAATCATTTCCCCCTAGCTGGGTCCCTTAAGGTAATGTGTTACCAGAATGGAATGCATCCTTCCACCCTGTTAAAGTCAAGTTTCTGGGAAACAGACTGAGCGGGCCCCACCCCCGGAGGCTTTCTAGGGCTTTCTCCCGTGGGTTACGCCACCTGTGGGAGAGCACAGCCGGAGGAGGTGAGCTGCAGTACAGAAGCGAGCTCTAAAGTGCTCTTGCGTTCAGAAGAGAGCCAGGCCTTGAAACTCCCCAGGGACCAGTCTCTGGATGTGGACTGTCCCTAGGGAGAGGGCAGGCACAACTTGGGGAGAGAGGCTCTCTCTGACTGAGGGCGCCGCCTGGAGAGGGCCTCCGCTGTCAGCGGCTGGGGGGTTGAGAGTCACAGTTGGGTGGTACCTCATAGCAGTCGCAGTGTACACTCTCTCCTTTGCTCATTTAAACCTAATTATGCATGGGATATTTTTGTTCATGTTTTTTAACTGAAATACTCTGCAACTTGCTTTGACTTAGTATATGAACATTGTCATTATTTTATCTATACACATACTTTTACATAAAGGCCATACCATATACACTAGACTTCTTAGTGCAGGCTTTTTCTCTCTGTTTCTTGCCTTTTCCACTTCCTCTCCTTCCCCACACCACCTACATTCCTGTCAATCTCCACGCTGACAACATGGACTATATCCTTTATACCTTCATTCGCACGCAAATAACCCCATAGATACACATGTGAATATGGATGGATGCACTTATTTAGCTTTTTTGGTCACTGTCAGCAAACATTTATGAAGACCCTTCTGAAAGCCGAAGAACAGAACACACAGCCTCTGCCCTTGAGGGGGACCCTTCTGTGAGGGAGGGAGATGCCGGAACCTGTGGGTCTAACACTCATGGAAGCCTGCACCTAGCACAGAGAGCTCCTAGGGAGCCTGGGCCTCCTGTATTCTGGTCCTGTGCTCTTTTCCATTGAATTAGCTTGTGTGTGTGTGTGTGTGTGTGTGTGTGAGAGCAATGCCCAAATTAAATTTGAACAAGCCTGTGCCAACCTTCCAGAAGTCATGGCCATGCTTGCCCTGTGAGAACGCAGCTCATAATGAATACACTGGCCCTTGTGATATAATATGCATTACTTCACCAACAGACCCATTTAATTTGATTAACATGTCACAGCCCTGAAGATACCACACAAAGGCCTTATCTTAGGGTGGGTTTGCATGTAACTGGTGACAAGGCGAAGGATTATTATGACAGAATTTGAAGCTGGTGTGTCACAAGGCAGGCAAGTGTTCCTGTGGCTGTAAGTTCCAGAGGCAAAGCCATGAGCAGAGATAAATATCGGGTACAGGGCTCGTGCTCCCAAGTCCTTGTAGCTGCACGCTTCTAGAGGGAACTGAGGGAGAGAGGAAGTGGCCCAACGAGACACATGAGCAAGAGCAGAGAGCACAGTGACCTGGTTCTCTGGCAAGTTCAGCAAATCGACGGGTTCTTTTGGTCCCTTCTCCTAACCCACTCGTTTACCTGCACCCCCTCTTCAGGTGTCTGACATCTCATCCACATCCATTTCCTAAACTTGTAGCATTCTATTTTTGAAAGATGAAGTAGGTCCAGAAAATGTGCATTATTTTTCTTTCCTCATCAAATGCTGACCCCTCTTGTACTAAAGGTGAGTTCAGAAACCTGAGGGGCTCGGCTAAGACTCTGTAGCGGGGGTTCCTGCTCCTGCAGGGGCTCAGGTCTGGGCTGTCCAGAGAGCTCCTCCCAAGAGGCCTTATTCACCCCAATCACAGATTTTTGCCAAAGCCCTGTTTTCTCCCCTTTGGCTTAGGTCAGTCATGGGCAGAGGAAAGATACCTACTAGGCAAGGTGAGACAGAGCAAGAGAAAACAGCAGAAGCTTCAAACTTCACAGCAACAATTCCTTATGTTATCCAGCTTAAAACCAGAATGGTTTTGGTCTGTTTGCTGCAAGGTGCTGGAGCTGGCCCAGCAATAGCCAGGTAAAGGATGCTGATCAGCTTGAGACAAAACTAAAATCCCCAGTCCCCAATTCTGTCATACCCAATAGCATGGTCACTTCATTTTTTTCTCTACTCTCACAGAAGTCCGTTGCTGAACAATGGATGAGATTGTGAATGACCAGCACATTGTACTCAGTTATCTGAATGAGAAAATGAGAACATTTAGGTAACTAAGGATGACCTGACCCATTCTCTGCCCCTAAACTCACAAGTTCTCTTATCAGGAGGGACCTGAATGACTATCATTTGGGGCTCCCACTTCCAGGCATGCAAATGTGATTAGATTTCTTTATTCCATTGGTATTGGCAAGACTGCCAGGTATGAAAAGTTCATGAATGCTTGGGTAGCTATCTATTGCTGTGTAACAAACATCCCCAAAACATAGAGGCTTAAAACAATAAGCATTTGTCATCTCATAGTCTCCACATGTCTGGAATTCAGAAGTGGCTTCTCTGAGTAATTCTGGCTCAGGGTCGACTATCTGAAGGTTTGCTGGTGCTGAAGGATCTGTTTCCAAGATGGCTCATTTCTCTGGTCCTGGTTATTGGCAGGAGGCCTCAGTTTCTCCTCACATGGGCCTTTCTAGGGCTGCTTGAGTATCCTTATAACATGGTGACTAGTTTCCCCCGAGGTGAACAACCCCAAACTGAGCAAGGTAGAAGCCACAATGTCTTTTATGATCTAACCTTACCATCACTTCTGCAATGAGCTATTGGTTACATGATATTTATTTATTTAATGTGGAAGAGGCTACACAAGGGTATGAATCCTAGACAGCAAGGATCAGTCAGGGTTGTCTTAAAGGCTAGCTGCCACAAATACCTTTTTGCCTTTATCAGTAACGGTAAAGACCTAGGAGAAGAGATTTCTGTTTCTTGTATCTCCGTGGAACAAGAAACGGAAGAGCATGGAACGTGGTTCAAATCTCAGCTCTCACCAGCCACAGACTTTGGGAAAAGACGTTTAGTTAATCCCTCTAGGGACTGGTTTTCTAATCTGTAAAATGGGGATAATATTTCCTTACAAGATATCCTTGAAGATTAACTTAGAAAATATTTGTAAAAGGCTTAGCTCATCGTGTGGCTGAAGGTGGGGGTGCAAACGTGTTCGTTCCCTTTCCCCTGCCCCTCACCCTTTCCTCTCAGGATGTCACACAACAAATGAGCAAAGCACTTAGCTCACCCTTACTCAGAGCTGGCCTCCCTCTCTGCCTCTCCTCCCTCTATTCCTATTCCTGGTTTCAAAACCAAGGGAGAGATTCAGTCTTGGCAGTTTAGATTTCTTTTTCCTTGAGGAGGATTTTTCTAGAGCTTAATAAAGACAGGATATGTGAGCGACGCTGCAGTTCTTTCATATCTTAATTAGCAATTAATTAAGTAGAGGTGCTGGTGTCTGAAATATATGACAGACAGGCCCAGTAATTATCTTTTATTATTATTACTAATGGAAAATATGGTCAGGGTGGCTCAAGTTTTCCCAGAATTTCAGCTTTAATTGAATGACCCAGTGGAGAATCAAAATGAACAGACTACACTTTCCACATTGTTTTATTTAAAATATTTTGAAATTTGATGGTGTCTGGCACTCAGGAGCTTTGCTGGTCTCTTATCTTGGGCTATGATCTTTAACTAGGCTTGAAGGAAACAGGGCTGGGCCACCTAGGGGTAGCAGGAAAGCACTCAATCACCTTGTGATGGCGATGCCTGCAGCATTTCCCCCGCAGGGAAGGTCTTGCTTTGGAGTTCAGAAGAGGACACTGCTCTAAGGCCCGGGCTGACGAAGGGAAGGCAGGGGAGTTTTAATGTTGTTACAGTGATGTCAGACTCAGTGAGCCAGAAGCTCCATCCAAGAGGTACAACAAGACCCTAACTTGATGACACACAGAAGGGATGGCACACCAGGGGCCAGGTGGCCGCTGCTGGAGGGTTCGTAGGGATGAATTCTCTTGGAGATCTTGGGAGAAATCAGCTGGGGCCTGGCTTCCTTTGTATCCTGAGCTCACACATGGTGGACTCTCTAAAAATGTTGTTTATCAGCAGTGACTAAACAAACAGAGTTAACTTTGGACAGTTGAATATACGTTAAACTACCTTCTCACCCCAAAGAGAGCTGCACAGCATAGCCACAAGGCATCATTTTGGGCAGAGTAAGGGTCTATCTCTAGCCACATAAGTGTAAGTGTTTGTATGGACTGTATAATATCTCCTAGACTTAGTGCTGCTACATCATCATTATTTCCAAATAGATTATTTGGATGAATCCTCATACTCTGTCTCTGTGTGTCAGCAATCTGATCTGAATATCTGGTGAGTTTTGAATAGAGTCCTTTTCTAACCCTCACCAAGGAGGCAATTTCCATGATTCACAATTCATGATTCAGCCTTCAGATCATTCATCAGCTCTAACAAGGGACTTGAGATCGGTGGGACAGCTCCTTCTAGTGAGACTACAAGACTCACTAGTAGCCTAGGAGTGGCTACCCTGTAGAGGGCAGGGGCTCTTTTCCCATGATTGGCCTTCCTGGCCTTTCTGGCCTAGATTCGTGGTGCTTTGAGTTGATTCTTTGCTGGGGTTCCTGATCAGCACGCCCTGTGCCTCAGTGTCTCTCTGAGTGAAAGTACAGTGTATAACCCCATGTGGAACAGATTCAGTGCATGGCAAACAGGCTAGCAATGAGCTCCCCATCTTAAAAGTCCAGTGATGAGGCCAAGTGTTAGCAGTGGTTGTCTCTGGGGTAATGGTTTTTTTAGTTTGTTTTTTTAGGAGGTACTTGGGGTCGAGACTGGGACCTCGTGCATGGGAAGCAGGCGCTCAACCACTTGAGCTACATCTGCTCCCTGTGATGGTTTTTTAAGCCTCCCTTTCTTTTTCCTCTTTATCCATGTTTCTTAACTTTTTTGCTTTTTAATGAGAAAATAAATATTATTTTACAAACGTAGAAAGTATAGCTATAACTTTTTTTAATCAAGCCTTATAGCATGGTTTATACTTAGCCTGGGATCCATGGAGGGCCCAGGAACTATTTGGAACAAAATTAGACTTTTATTTTTTACGTTACATTTTTATTTTCACCAACCTCTAAGAAAAGTTTTTAGCAATTCCTCTCATTTTGAATGTAAGCAGCAAACCATGGTAGTATTAGCAGTAGCTGTAATTTTGTCACCAATAGAAATCACAGATATTTTTATATCTCATTACAGTTGTTGCAGATATGTTGAAATATTGTTTAAACTTATGACTTCAAAATCACAGTAGTTATTAGACCTGCCAGCAGATCTTTTTATTTACTGTGTTAATAAAGAAGCACATATGTTACTATACCACAAATCTAGTTTTTTCATATTTTGATAACTGTATTTCAATAAAAAGACAGTTTTCTCTGTAATTCTCTATATTTTATTTTATACTTTTATACCATTTTTCTGAGAAGGGGTTTATATGCTTTACACGACTGCCAAAGGGATCCACGGCATAAAAAAGGTTAAGAGGCCCTGGCTTAGGAGGGCGTAAAGGCTCTATGAGGACTAGCAGCTACTGGGCAGCTATTAGGACCTGGTGTCTAGTGACCTCTGCCAGGGTCCAGGCCCTGGGCTTGCTATGCATTGTCTTGTTCAATCCTCAATAAAAGGCTATGAGAGAGAGCAGATGTGGCTTAAGCAGTTGGGCGCCCACCTCCCACATGGGAAGTCCCGGGTTCTTTTCCCAGTGCCTCCTAAAGAAGACAAACAGACATTGAGCAGACACAATGAGCAGGGACAACGAGCAGACAATGAGCAGACAGATGAGGGAGTTATCTCAGGGGTAGGGGGAAAGACTATGAGGAATGTACCATGCCTATCCCCATTTTACAGTAAGGAAGTTGAGACACAAGAGGTTAAGTAATGTGGTCAAGGTCATTCAGCTTCTAAGTGGCAGAGCTGGGATAAGAGCTCAGGCAATCACAGCCCAGATGGCCTCCTTTTCCTTCCTTCAGGGCCACAGATGAGTCAATATTTAACGTAACATTTGATGTGTTTGTGTGTGGCTGAACCGTTCACTGTAGCCTGGAAGTTCAATGGAGTGTGTCTGACTTTCCCAGCTAGAAGGCAAATACCTTAAGGCAGAGTCCAGGCAGTCTGTGTGTGTGTGTATGTGTGTGTGTGTGTGTTTCCTCCCTCCAAAGTCCCTGAGGTAGTAAAATTAAGGAACTATATTCCAAGTACTAGGTTGATTAACAAATATAGAATTTCGCCCTTGAGGATGCCCCACCTCCCCACCTCATGCTCCTGGCCTCTCCTTAGGAGCCATCACACATCCTTGGCCAACACGGTGTTCCTGCTCTGGAGCGTCTCCCTCCCTAAGAGGAGTCCTCCCCTGGCATCCATTTTCTCCTTCCCTGCTCCACCTTCCATTCCCACCTCTTTGCCCACAGCCTCCTTGCATCTGAAGGGAGTAGAAGTTCTGGTGGCCAAAGCCTGACAGAGACAAATGCTTCATTACCAGGAGACCTCTGGTGCATAGTGGTTAAGTGATCACCAAATCTGGAACACTGCATTGGAAGGGCACCCCTTTAGAGAGCACTTAACTGGGGCCTAATTGCATTTGCTAGAAATCAATCACCAGGGTAATTTCCTGTCTTGAGACATGTGCTTTCCTCAGTGAAAGAAGCCAAAACTGAGGCCACAAAGGGTAAGAAAAAGCTTCAAACTTAACTAAGGTGAGTCCTGGTCCTCTTTATACCTGATGTAGAGCTTTGCCTCACCCAGGCATGGACAGAGAAGACTAGTTCTCCTCTTTAAAATGACTCTTGTAAGGCAGGCAATTGGTTAACCCAGTGCTCGGCTGGAAAGGAGTGCCTTTCAGGGCCAGAGACTTAGTATATTATTTTCTGATGATTGCTCTCAGGACCTTCTCAAAAGTAACTATTTCTTCTCAAAGGACCTGACCCAAAGGGCACAACTTGACAACTGGCCCAGGAATCCCTGTCTTCCTGGAACAAGTTTTAATTTGCTTGCTATCTTCTTCTCCCTTGGATCTGCAATTAAGGGGGGATCAGTTGCTAGAGTGATAAAAGGTCCACTTCCCAAATATTTGATGAAGGACTCTCGTTTGGGTTTAGAAGATCTGTGGGCCATCAGTCAGCGTGAGCATGGAGGGCACAGGACTTGGGCTTTCTGAGCAGAAGGCAAAGAAAGGACACAAGTCCGCTCCCTTGTCAGGGACCTGGCCAGGCATATCTGTGGACCAAGCTATTGTGTAGGGCTCAGGAGCTGGGCCTGGAGTAGGAAGGGAGTCACCCAGACAAATAGGAAGTGGATTCAACCAAGAGTCAAGTGTAAATGCAGTTGGGACACTATTGTCATTTTGTGGGGGATAATTCTTTTCTGCATGTGACTATCCTAGGTCAAAATCTGGAGCAGGATATCTGAGAAATCTGAGCCAGGGGCAAAAAAATGGGAGGCAAAGCCGGAAATCAAGAGCTTTGCCAACTAGGAAGTCAAGTACAAGGACAGAAAATGCCACAGGGGCCCAGTGGGCCAAGACCAAGGCTTCAATGTGCAAACTTATGCTGATCGGCCGCTGGCCTTGTTGGAAGAGGGGAGGGAGGCACAGGATTGGAGCAGAGTTGTCCCCTGTGGTGTGACTATTGGGCCACTTGCCTTTGGGTTGCAATGGCTTAAGCAGAGAGTTTCAGGCCTAGCAGGACTTGTGTTCAAGTCGGGAGAGAGCTCCTGGGAAAGAAAATTTCCCCTACAGCTCCTTTCCAAATATGGAGATAGAGGAGTTTAATCCAATTGAGTCAATTGTAGGTTATCATGAAGTAAGCCCTGGAAAATAAAGGTTTATTTTCATTAATTGGCATCTGGGTCTTCAAAACTTAAAACGCTAACACCCTGAATTCTTGGGGTCCTGCTAAGGTCCAAGGTTGTCCATCTAGCCCCATGTTTTGTAGAGGGCACTTTTGCCATTTGGGGTGAGTTAATTCTTCTTTGGGTGACACTGTCTAGTGTACTACAGAGAGTTTGGCATCCCCAACCTCCATCCCACTACCAGCATTTTTTATTAGACAAGTTGTAGGTTTACAGGAAAATTGTGCATAAAATACAGGTTTGTGGGAATTCTTATTTCATGAATGATTGTTCTGTAAAACTACAACTTCTCTAATAAAAAAAATTACAGTTCCCATATGGCACCCTATTAACACCTTGCATTAGTGTGGTACATTTGTTACACTTGATGAAAGAACATTTTTATAACAGTACTATTACCCATACTCCATGGTTTATATTCGGGTTCACAATTTGCCACTACCAGCATTTCGATAACCAAAGATCACACCCCCTCCACCCACCCGCCCACACATACACCTTTCCAAATATCACCAGGGTGGGGCATTAAGACACTCTCTGGTTAATCTAGCTCCTCTTTTGGCCTACACGAAGGTCACTCGTCTTCCCAATACTGGGTTTCCACTCAAGAACCTGAGGAGCCTGGGATTTCAACATAATCAGAGCTGCCTGGCCCCAAGTAGTGGAGGTTTCTCAGGACAATGCCATTCTTAGGGAGTAAGAAGCTACCATGTTTTCAACATTTCCACTCCTTATTGATGTTGCAGGACCCTTGAAGACACAGTTAGTGACTTTTTCATCCTAGTCTCCCCAGTGAGGGCCTGACACGAGGCAGGTACCCAATAGATATCAGTGTCCTTGAATGTGACAGTGTAGCCTTGAGAAAAGCCTGAGGGGTGCTGTGCTCCCAAACAAAATCCTACTCAGCTTCCATTACTGCAGTCATCCGTTTGCACCCCTCCCCAAGAAAGGAAAAGAAAAAGGAAGAACACATGTACTGATCACTTAATATATGCCAGAATTAAAAATCACTGGAGATAAAGAGATAAATAAGAAGTGGTTCCAGCTCTGGAGAAAGAAGCTCTCAGACCATGGGAAAGACACAGTCCTGTATGTAGAGAGATTTCCACACAGCTTATGTGTGGAGGTTTGATGGAGGTGTGGCCCAGGCAGGGTGCAAACTGGAGCCTGGAGTCTGGGAAGGCTCTCAGAGGAGGGGGCGGAATGGAAATGGAACTGCCATGGCTCAGAAATGGGAATGAGGACCTCGGGCAGAGAGGGCTGAGGGCTCCTGAATCTTTTCTTGGGGATCCATTTACTCAGGGAAGCATAGATCCTCTCAGTTTTGTGTCGTTTGGAGTTCTAAAGAAACGTCACTGTTCCTTCTGGGCTTGTGACAGAACCAAGAAGGCCCATCCTTAGGCCAGGCAGATGCATATGCAGTGTGATTGGAGTTTCTTCACAAGATCCCCAAACTCTATTTCTGAAACTAAATGTCTGCCATTTCATCCTACCTTTGTGTTACTTTGTGCCCTTCCCAGAGATACTGGCATTTTACACCAAAGCACTGAGTCCCTCGCATATCTCCTGGATTAGGCTCGTTGGTTATTGTTCTGAGACCCCAAGAAAGAAGGAGGGAAGGACTGCCACAGAGGACATCAGGAGGATGGAGCAGGTATGATCAAGCCACCAAGCAGAGAGAGGGAAGACAAGTTAAATCTGCCTCACAGTCTCTGTGCCTTGCCAGCAAGGACAGCAAAGGAGGCCCCAGCTGGTGAATCGGGTCTGGAATAGAGAGGAGGGAGGGACCTGGTGCTGTTTGCCTTTTGTTTTTTGCTTTTGTGGACAGACCAGATTATTGCCATGGCAATGCCTTCATCATCAAGCCCTTCTTCTGATCAGCTGACAAATGCCACCCTGAAAACAGGGCTCCATGCTCTCAGAGGCTGTGGGACCGTCCTCTCAGGCAGACTTCACCTCTCCTTGCAGCTGAGCAAGGGATTGTCTTCTCAGGCATCACCAGCCACCTCCTTGGACAAAATGGGTCTGAACGGTCACTTTCTAGACTCATTCTGCTCCCAGGTTTGACTCAAACCTTTGAGTGGTGGTGCTGAGCTCCCAGGAGAGCCAGAAATACCAGAACCTGAGAGTGCTAAGGAGAAAGGAGAGGTTTTTTCAAGTGTGTTTCCTTTCATTGGTCAGGATCGCTGTAAGAATTACACAAAGCTCCCTCTCACTTGGTGGTGGAGGGGACATCACCATCCCAGACTCCTCGGGATTGGAGGAAGAACTATGGACTAGAATGGACTTGTTGGTGTCCTGCTATAGACTTGTGATATATGCAATGGAAGAAATTGCAAAATTATGTGGAGCCAGGGTCACTGGACACTTTGGGGGCAGGGAGAGGGAAGGGCAATTGTAATACGGCGTTTTTTTTGGGACTTGGGAAGTGTCATGGGTGATGCTGCAATGGAGGATATAAGCCATTTTATATCATCATGTATCATGCAGAACTGTGGGAGAGAGGGTGGTCTACAGTCT
>PVKH010025472.1:0-13771 GCA_004027955.1 Chaetophractus vellerosus | reverse complement strand
ATCGAAATATGTCTTCACTGCTCATGGTCCATTGGTCTCTTCTATTCAAACCTATATTTGATGCTAGAGTTTTAGGTGTACTTCTAGAAACTGGAGACTATGGGCTGTCCATGTGCCAATTGCGTCCAGATGCTCTGTGGACCTGCAACTCCTACTCTACAACTCAATGGACTCACCCAGGACACCTAGTGAGGAGAAGATGATGGATGATGGCTATCCCAGGGAATGGAGAGAGCCTTCAGCTGCAGGCAGGATAATCTTTTCCATCATATCCATGGGATATAAGCCCCCTCTCATTTGGTGGTGGAGGGAACATCATTATCCCAGACTCCTCGGCATTGGGGGAAGAGCTATGGACTAGAATGGACATGTTGGTGTCCTGTCATAGACTTGTGATTCATGCAATGGAAGAAATTATAAAATTATGTGGAGTCAGGGGCCACTGGATGCTTTAGGGGCAGGGAGAGGGAAGGGCAGTTGTCATACAGGGGCTTTTTTAGGACTTGTGAATTGTATTGGGTGATGTTGCAATGGAGGATATAGGCCATTTTATATCATCATGTATCATGCAGAACTGTGTGGGAGAGTGGATGGTCTATAGTCTGAACTGTGGTCCATGCTTGGTGGCAAAACCCCAAAATGTATATATCTATTACAGGTGTTGTGCCACACTGGTGAAGGATGTATATGTGGGAGGTTGTGGGAGGTGTAGAAGGTGGGCATATGGGTACTCCTAAAATTTCCATGTAACATTTATGTAAATTGATGTATCCTTAAAAAAATTGATTACAAATTGAAAAAAAAGAAATGACACTTTGCAAGAACTCAAAAAAAAAGTACCTGATTTATAGGACTTTTGCAAGGCTCTTGTTTATACTGTACCTATTCTGCTTAGTATGATGCCCTGCATGGATTAAACTCATTATTGCATGTTGTCATCTTCTCAATGAGAAAAAGAGTTCACATGAGGCCAACCCATATTTCTGGCAAGGATAATCTCAAATCATATATAACTTGTTTTCTTTTCTCTTATGTTTGGAAGGAATTGGGGTAAATACAGAAATTAGAAATGTCCAGTTTTCCATAATTGGATATTGATTCACAAGTCATTATAGTTCTGAAGTCTTTTCATGAGTGACTGATCACTCCACTAAAATGACAGTGAAGTAGAAATCCTCTGAAAGGTTGTAGGAGATAAAATCAATGTGAATATAAAGAGAACTAACCAACAATAAAAAATTTCTATATAACAGTCACCCTGCTAAGTGTAATATCTCATTTGATTCTCACATAATTATCAAAAAAGAGATATTGATATTTCCATTTTATGTATGGAATTTGATAATCACATTGAGGAAGACTTGGTCAAATTTAAAAAGCTGATAATTGAGAGTACTCAGAATTAAATCTAGACTGATGTGATTTCTAAACCTGAGCTCTGGGTTTTCTGGGATAATGGCAGTGTATAGACAAACAGAGCTCACCTCTCTTTTAAAAATAGCAAGAAGAAAAGCAGAAATTGCCCCCCAAAAACTGTTGTAGAGGTTTGCAGAACAAAGAGTGTTGCCAATATTCAGGAGGAGGCAGGATGGAAGACAGAGAAGCCAAAGAAGGAACTGTGAGTAAATCACTAACAAGGCAGGGGAACAGCACCCATCCCCCAACTTTGAGGAAAGTACACTCATTACAGTGGAAGACTGGATGTCACTGATGCATAGGGGCATGAAGATTTTTCCTCCCTGGGAAAATGGAAGTTGCAGTGGAAGGCTGAGCATTACTTCTGAATGAAGAGTTTGCACTGTGGATCCTGACTCTAAATTCTGGCTTTCACTGGCCTAGAGGGGGAATCCCTAAGGTTATTATTTCAGCACCACAGTGTAGAGGCTAAAGACACTCCCCCTTAAGGATGAAAGGAAATGTCTCATGAAAATATTCATCTGCTGGCAGGCCAAGAAAGTACATCCTACAAATTTTGAATGGAAATTTTAAAAAGAGTGTTTTGGGGGACATATATATTGCCCATTTTCCCAGGAACCTTGGAAACTGGTATGCACCTTATAAGGGCATCCCTGGCCCTATTTTGAGCTGTTAAACAGTGATAATTTTAATGATCTAGAATAAGATGAACCAAGAAACAAAGAAGGGGTAAAATGCAAAGTTGATCAACAATAAAATTCTAGGCAAGAAGGAGAGACTGACCATCAAAGTAAACTCACCATCACAATCAGATATCTAGACTTCAGCAAAAGGTTAAAAGACACTAAGAAATAGGAAGATATTGCCCAGCCAAAGGAATAAATTAAAATGCCAGATGAGACACATGATTTAAAGCAACTATTCAATGATGTTCAAACAAATCTAAATCTGTTCAAGGAGTTGAAGGAAAACATTGCTAAAGAGATAAAGGCTAGTAAGGAGACATTGGATGAGCATAAAAAAGACTTTGAAAATGTGGACATAAAAATAAGAGAGCTTATGGGAAGGAATGACATAGTGGATGAGAAGAAAATATATTAGAATCAGACAAGAAGAAGGCAGAAGAAAGGATAAGTGACTTAGAGTATAGGTCATATGACAATGAAAAAAAAACCAGAAAAAAAGATAGAGAAAAGAATGGAAAAAATTGAGCAAAGGCTCAGGGAAAGGAGTGATAGCATGAAATACACTAACATACACATCATGGGAGTTCCAGAAGTATCTGAGAAGGGGAAAAGGGGCAGAAAGAATATTTAAATAAATAATGGTCTAAAATTTCCAAACTGTTTTGAAGGACTTGAAAATCTATGCCCTACAAGTGGAATGTACCCAAACAGAATAAATCCTAATAGATATACTCTGAGACACATACTTATCAGAAGTTAAAATGCCAAAAAAGAGGGAATTCTGAAAGCACCAAGAAAAAAAGAATCCATCACATACAAGGGAAGTTTAATAGTATTTAATGAGGATTTCCCATCAGAAATCATGAAAGTGAGAAGATAAGATACTGAAAGAGAAAAACTGGAAAGCCGAATTCTTTATCTGGCAAAAACAACCTTCAAAAATGAGAATGAGTTTTAAATATTCACAGATAAACAGAAATTAAGATATTTCATTAGCAAGAGGGCAGCCAGACATAAGAAATAAAAAAGGGATTTCTGTAGCCTGAAAAGATAGCACAGAAGTGAGAGACTTGGAGAGTATAGAAATGAAGATTATCAGAAAGAGTAACTAAAATGGTACAAAGACAGAGAAAATAACATATGATATATGAAAGCCAAACTATAAAATGGTTGAAGTAATTAATGCCTTTACAGTGATAACATTCAATGTTAATGGATAAAACTCCCAATCAAATGACACAGAGTGACAGAATGGATAAAAATATTTAATTATGAGCCAACTATATACTGTCTACAAGAGACTTATCTTAGACCCAATGATACAAATAGGCTGAAAGTGAAAGTTTGGAAAAAGATATTTCATGCTAACTGTAACCAAAAAGAGCAAGGGTAAGTATACTAATTTTTGAAATAGCAGACTTTAAATACAAAACTATTATAAGAGATAAAAAGGGAATAATATATTAATGTAAGGGACAATCTATCAGAAAGACATAGCAATCATGAAAAGTTATGCATTTAACCAGGGTACCCCAAAATGCATGAGGCAAACACTGTCAAAACTGAAATGAGAAAGAGACTTTACTACTCTAATAGTTGTAGACTTCACTATACCACTTTAATCAATAAGTAGAACATCTAGACAAAGGATCAATGAGGAACAGAGAAATTGAACAATATCATAAATTAACTAGACCTAACAGAACAGACATACACAGAACATCACACCCCAAAAGAGCAGGATATACATTCTTCTCAGGTGCTCATAGATTTTCTACAAGATAGACCATATGTGGGATCACAAAACAGGTCTCAATAAATTTATAATGATTGTAATTATACAAAGCACTTTTCTCTTATCATAAGAGAATGAAGCTGAAAATCAATAATAGGCAGAGAATGGGAAAATTTGCAAATATATGGAGGTTAAACTATATACACTCTTAAACAATCTGTAGGCCAAAGAAGAAATTGCAAAATGAAATCAATAAATATCTCGAGACAAATTAAAATGAGAACAGAACATAGCAAACTTGTGGGATATAGTGAAGGAAGTGCTAAGAGGGAAATTTATAGCCTTCAGTGCTTACATCAAAAAAGAAGAAAGAGCTAACATGGTAGACCTAACTACACAACGGGAGGAACTAGAAAAAGAACAGACACTAACCCCACAGGTAGCAGAAGAAAAGAAATAACAAAAATTAGAGCAAAAATAAATGAAATTTAGAAAAAAATAATAATAGAGGGAATCAACAAAACTAAAAGCTTGTTATTTGAGAAGACCGATGAAATCAACAGATCCTTAGCTTGACTAAATATAGAGAAGATGAAAATAAATTAGAAATGTGAAGGGGAGCATTGCTACTGACCCCACAGAAATAAAAAGATTATAAGACGATATTTTGAAAAACTGTTTGCCAACAAAGTGGTGCAACCTAGATGAAATGGACAAATTCCTAGAAACATACAACCTACATTGCCTCTAGAAGAAATACAAGACCTCAATAAAACAATCAAAAGTAAAGAGATTGAATCAGTCACCATAAAACTCCCAACAAAGAAAAGCCCAGGATTAGATGACTTCACAGGTGAAATCCACCAATCCTTTCTAGAAGAATTAATAGCAATCCTGTTCACACTCTTCCAAAAAATTTCAAAGGAAGAAGGTGGCCTTACTCATTTATGTAATACCAAAGCCAGATAAAGATACTACAAGAAAAGAAAATTTCAGAACAAGTTCTTAGGAGTGTGGAAGCAAACATTCTCAACAAAGTACTTGCAAATCTAATTCAACTGCATATTAGAGAATTATACACCATGATAAAGTGGGTTTTATTCCTGATATGCAAGGATAGTTCAAAACAAGAAAATCAATTAATGTCATATACCACATGAACAAATCAAAGGGGGAAAACCACATGATCATCTCAATTGACATGAAAAAGGCATTTGACAAAATTCAGCATCTTTTGTTGATAAACCTGTACCCTTATTACTACGATATTGTACCTCATTAGACACTGGTGCTGTGATGTGCCTATTCAAAAGGATGTGATGAGAGAGTAAGTGCTGATTCACATAAACTTTTATGTTTAGGAACTTTTACTCTTCCAACAGGAACAGGCAGCAGCTGACCAGGAAAGAGGCATACAGTAAAGAAAACATTGATCTACCTTTCCTAACTTTGGTCCGATTCCTGGGGACCTGCTTAAGGACAATCTAGGCAGGTTTGATTCTGAAAATTCCTGGTTCCAGTGGGCTAGAAAGAAAGACTGCAGCAGTAAATAATTAGGACCAGGGACATCTCCATATGAATGAGAAATGGTAGAGTACTGGAGAAAGAATACACCAAAGTATGACCCTAGATATGATTTCCAATTTTCTATTTATTATATGATTCTATCCATGTCAATTAACTCATGTGATCCTGTAAAGCAGCCTAAAATAAAATGAGGATTTTAGTAGTAATATAAAAAATTGGCATGTGAAATCATTTTCTAGTGTATTATTCCTAGAAAGTACTTGAAAAACCTTTTCTGATTTAAATTGAGAGAAATGTTTGCATGACACATTTCCATTGACATTATAACATGATAACATTTGTTGAATCTTGACCAATCTGTGTGATCTTGGGAAAGGTAATTAACTTTTCTGTGCTTCAGTTCTTCTCCTAAAAAAAAGACATTACCCTATAGGATAGTTATGAAGATAAAATTAGTCACTGAAAATGAACGTAGGGAAGAAGTGAATGTTTTGTAAGATGGGAATAAAATTATAACATTTAAATGCCCATGGGAGGAATCTAAAAGCTAAGGAGTGAAAGAGATTGAAAGAATGAATGTCAGAGAGACAGTATGGTCTACACAGAATAAAGTCATTTTACAGCTTAACAGGAAAGCTCTATGCTTATCTCTGGGCACACCTGCTTTGAACCTAGGCCAGGGAAAGGTAGAAGGAGTTTGGATGTGCTGTTTAAAGTCCAAAGCTCCCTTATAAAACCAAGGACCAATATTTTACCAATGGTTTCATCTTACATAAGTGGCTTGACCAGAGAGACACAAATACCCCACTGGGAATATGTGCTTTGCACCTTCTTGACGTCAAGATTTAACATGCAGATTTTGGTAGTTCAACTGAAGATAAAGTTTGCCTGTGCATCAATAAGAACCCCATAAAGGCTGTGCCTGGCTGTATCTTAGAGCTCTAATGCTTGCCTGAACTCTACTTCTCTTATTGCACAATATCTTTTCCCTTAAAATAAAAGACTTAACTGAGAAGGCTCTTTGGAACCTTGTGAGTCCTTTCAAATAGTCAAACTCATGTATTCTTTCCAAGTGATGAATCCATTGAAAATATTTTTAGAATTAATGGGTTACACTGAGTAGATGAAGGAGAATGGAATTACAAAACTTTATATCTTTATTAACCCCCAATTTTTTTTTTGCATTGCCTGATCCAGTGAGCACAGGAATGGGATTAAATTCATGTGTGCCCAAGAAAGGTGTTACCAATGCCCAAAACCCAATACCCATGCAATTAAATTAAACAATATGTATGCTTAAGACATTTTAAGGTGCACCATATAGTTACCTCCCATAGCCCATTTAAGGATAACCATCAATGTGGGCTATATACCAAATGACAAGGGCAATCCTGGATTTTTGTCCTATCATATCTTAGGATATTTGTCTGAACATGTATCCAAAGATATATGTTAAAGTGGAATATACAATGATATGTAGAAAGTTATGGTCAAAAGTAGTAATAAATTGAAACAGTGGATATTACAGCAAAAATAACAGCACTCATATGTGGGTGATGAGACCAAGAAGAAATGTAAACATGATTTTTCCATTACCAACTTATAATAAGTTACAATGTTTTCATCTATTTCTCTCAGATAAGGTGCTGATTAAAGACTCACTCTTAAAATAATCTACAGACTTGTTTACAACAGAAAAGAGAAATTGGACCCTTGATGATTTCCAATTTCTGCCTAAAATCTAAACCTGGCTTATTTGGACAAAGATGATAGCACAATTCACAGGTAGACAATCTGCTTATTTTTTCAGATGACCTGGGATAACTACTAGAAAAACCATATGGTGCATAGAATGTTGTAAAGGAGAGTGTTTGTGCTCCCAGAAATCGGTATGATATGCTGTTAAAATGTCTGTATAATGGGAAGTAGTTGATTATTAACTTCCAGATATGTCAGAGCTTCATTTGCTCTGTAGAATATGCTATATGTAAAAGTAGAGAGAATGCAATTCAGAAATTAAAAATGGAAACAAGAGACACCCTTGAAGTAAATGAATTTTGGTATGATTTAGTATCCCAGTATTACTGAAATTTCCCCTCTGGAGCTATACAAGTGGCATTTATGGGAAGCCTTATGGCATACTCAGATGGAGGTATATTTAGGATATAACATGCTCAATCATCACTCTCATGGGACATGCAATATTTTGGGGTGAAAACTTTTCCTCAATTTGGGCAACCATGGAGATATAACTGCAACAAATATCTCATGGTTTAATCAGCACTGATCCCACTTTGTTAGATAATATGCAAAGATTTTAGTTGGTAATCATGGGGTACTAGCACAATCCAATGTGATAATCCAAGAGGCTTATCTGGATGAAAAAGACTTGCTCACCCAAACAAAAGTACTAGAGGAAATAGCAAGATTTACTCAAGAATCATTGAACAGCTATCTTATGCTGAAGTACAAAATTTTTGTTGGTACTCTCTAGTATACTACTGTATAATTTTCTTCTTTATTGCATTACACCTTAAGCAAAGGGGGGAAAGAGGTGTATAAATTTATGGTTTAAATGCTTCAGTTAATAAATGTGTAACACTGAAGCAGAAAAAGGCTTAATTTGACTTTCTACATTATTTGAGAGTCTAGATAATTGCAAAACTAATGGTAATATGTCCTCTTATTAGCACTAATAGATATTTGTAATGAAGAAGTTAGTGAGTGCATTGGTAAAGATAAATTGTGTTTTCTTGTGGTAACAAAATGTGAAAATGAATCTTGAGAACTCTGTGGCTTATCATGTGCATTTTATTTTCTGTACAGAAAATATCCACAGAGGACTTGGGGATCATGTAAGGCATTTGTCATGGCCCTTCTTAAACACAAGTAGTCTGAAAATATACATAAGGGGGTTTGAGGATATGGATATTTTTGTATGAGCAAATGTTTTGGTCACAATTGAGAAAGAGTGATTTCCAATTCAGAATGAATTGTTTACTGTTTACTGTTTATCTATCTATCTATCTATCTATCTATCTATCTATCTATCTATATCTATCTATCTATCTATCTATAACTATCTATCTATCTATCTATCTATCATCTATCTATCTATCATGAGCTATAAGCTAGCTATGGAGCAATTTGGGTTAATTCAATCCCAAAAAGATCAAAGTGAAACATCAAATTTGGCAGGACATCTGCCTTGGATCATCTGGATCTCTTTTTTATCCAGATTTGTTCTCTTAGAATTACCCTGTAAGTGACCACATCTCAAATGACTACCAATTTCATTGTTATGAAATGGATCTGTAATTTTCTATTCAAATTTGAATGTAAAGATTTACTGCCTTGAATAGTCAGATATCACAAATTCTCTGGTACCAGCTATATTTTTTTCCCATTAGCTAAAAATCTAATCTATTCAATGAAAGCTATTTTGAAGGTAAAGTGCTCAGTGGATTTTTTTTTTTGATGGAAAATTTCTCCATGTATGTTTCTACCTGGGAATATTAAGTGCAAGGTTGCTTTATGGCTTTACCTGAAATAATTTAATATCTCTTCTTGGCTTAAGGCAGAGAAAACAATTTGCATGGACAGAGCTGGATTTATGATATCATTGGTATTTCTTGGCTTGTACAACTCAAGAACAGTAATATTGGGATTACTCCTGCTTTAATGCCTCTCTCTTTTCATCCAGACCCATTGATTTCTGGATGATCCTTATCTCCCACAAAAAATTCCTCTAATCTGACCTCAGCAGTTGGAATTATAAAACTATTTTTGACAAAGTTATAATGATAAAACTTTTTAATGAATTTTGGGTACTTGGGCTATTAGTTACATAAGCTATACATGATGATTTGCAGATAAATTTTTATAGAATATATAATGCTGTGGATTTTCCAATTATTGTTAAAATTTCATGTCAATTAACCAAAGCCTATTGAATATTAATTTGTGTATTCAAATAATTTTCTAATTGGAGAGACCTTTAGTCGCCATTTAAGATAAAGGAAACTTTCAAGATAACAAGGTTTTTTATAACAAGGTGATAATATGTACTTAATTTACATATTCTGAATATAAGACCATTTGTTCTGAAATAGATACAAATGTTCTTAAAATGTGACTAGATTTTGTTTTATCTTACTTATTTCCCTGAAATTGTACACAATATCACTCTTTTATTCCATAACTTTTTCCTTGCATTTTTCACCTCTGCATTTCTGAGTGTGTAGATTAATGGGTTTAACATGGGTTATCATAGTATAAAACACAGCCACCCCTTTATCAATGGGAAAAGTTCCCATGGGCCAAAGGTATATAAATATACAGGGTTCAAAAAGTAAAATGACCACAGTAACATATGATCCTTCTGCTGTCTTTCAGAGCTGTGACTTCTGAGGTTGCAAAGGATGAAGACATAAGAGGCAATAAAAATAGAAAATATGATTTGACACATGAACCCACTGTTGATGGCAATAAACAGTCCTAAGATGAGATTATCAGTGCAGGAGAGCTTCAGCAGAGGGTAAATATCCCAGAAAAAAATTGTCATTGATATTGGGGCCACAGAATTGTAACCACCTCATAAAAGGGATTTGAATTAAGGCAGGAAGAAATCCTCCATCCCAGCACACAGCAACCAGGAGTCCACACACATGATGGTTCATTTTGATCATGTAGCGCAAGGGCCTGCAGATGGCCATATAGTGGTCACAGGCCATCACTGTGAACAGGATGACTTAAGATCCACCAATTAGATGCTCCATAAAGAGCTGAGTCATGCATCCACAGAAGGAGATAGTTTTCTTTTCAATGAGTAGTCAAATATCAACTTGGGGGCTGTGATAGATGAGAAGGTACCATCTACTAAGGACAATAGAGAAAGAAAAAAATACATGGGTGATCACAGAGTTAGACTATTGGCAATAGTCGCTACAATGAGTAGGTTGCCAGCAAGAATAAGAAGGTAGATGAGGGTAAACATGACAAACAAGGGTTTCTGCATGTCTGGGTTCTGTGTCAGGCCAAGCACGATGAAAACTGTCATGTTGTTCATTGCTCTATGAATCCAGTTTTGCATTTCAATAATTGATTTATTTGCAAATGGCACAAGGATTATAATAGAAATAGATAAATTTTGATCAACAGAGTAAATATATCTGTCCAATAAAATGTTTTCTATGAAATTTATGGAAAAGCTGGGTAGTTATATCCTAAACTTAAGGTTGGGTACATTTTGATTCACATACTATATACATAGGAAACTTCTAAATATGAACACAAATATGTGGTTTATGACTGCTGTCCTGCAAGGCACCTTTCCTGAAATCGTATATGACTGAATCCCCTCCCAATCACTGCTACAGCATATTCTCCCATGCAAAACAAGAATAAAAAAACACCTGTATCACACAATAAAAATTAACAAAAGCAATCCCTGGAAAAACATTACACAGTGAATGCTAAGTTAAAGCAAGTACTATAGTTAATAGTACAATTATAAAAATGTGCTATCATCTATTGTAACAAATATTGTTAATAATAGGGTATTATTTGAGAATCCTGTATTTTTGGCACGATTGTTCTGTAAACTCCCAATGCTAATAAAGAAAAAAAGGACCTGTAAGGAGAAGAGGCTAAAATTCGTGAGAATCCATTCTCCTGGGTCTCTTCTCTAGTCACTCATGCTGCTGAGGCAAAGTTGCAGAATTTGTTTTACCTTATATTTGGAACTTGTTTCAGGATGTCTGTAAAAACTTCTGGTGAGTTCAATTTGAGATTTGGGATGATGTAATACTATTTTGAAATCAACTAAACTAAGTGAATATTTCAAGTTGCAGTAAGATATATCCTAGTAGATTTGTGAGCTTATGCTTCATTGAATCAAAATTCTATAAAAATATCATGGACTTTTATCAACCACCTCTGGAAAAAGGACAGTAAAACAGGCAACATAAATCAATACAATATTATTTAAATGTATTGAAACTGTGGAATTCACTATTTGGGGAACTTCTGTCATAAGTTGATTTCAAGTACTATTGCAAATAAAAACTGAATTTAAGGAAATTATGAAACATTTTCTGAATCTGTTGAAAAAATCAGGTACTTCCTAAGCAAGAAAACAAAACCACCACAATTTCTTGGACATTTGTGTTATTTAGAATAAATAGATTATGCTATATTTGTGTTTTCTTTATGCTGACAACTAATCTTATGGGGCCTAATATATATATATATATTCATATATATACATATATATTCATATATATACATGATATATGTTTATATATATATAAAATAAAAGATAAAGAACAAAGGACATAGAAGAATTGATGAATATTTTAACTTATGTCAAAATTCATGACCTAAAGCTAAAAAGTATAGCTTTCCTCACACTTCCAAATTACTGGTAAAAGAGCAAAGGGAGAAACCACACATCAATAATTTTATCCTTGAAATATTTCCTTGTATAACATGAATTGAGTAAACAAATGAACTGGGAAACAAAATAAATGAAATAAGTACTCAAATCAAGATGTTATAACAACAGTCAATTATATTAAGAAAATATTTTGAATCAGAAATCAGTGCAGCAGACAAAAAATATTAGATGATAAATAATTTCAAAGGTACATTGGTTTACAAAATACTAATAAAACTGATGGGCACAGATAAGATCAATAAAAAGCAAGTATGGACAAACTCTCAAAAGACTTTAATTTTAAATATATTAAAATAATATTAGATATAGTTCAGTGGAAGCAATAAATGTTTTTCAATAACTAAGTGTTTTTTGGTGAACATATTAAATCTTTTCCTTCAAGCCATCCTGAAAACTTAAATAAAATAAAAAAGGGATCATGTACATTAAAATATTAAAATAAACCATAAATTAATACAAAAATATAAAACATCGAGATTGATATGAAGTTGATTTCTCAGTGCAGTAAGATATATCCTAGTAGATTTGTGAGCTTATGCTTCATTGAATCAAAATTCTATAAAAATATCATAGACTTTTATCAACCACCTCTGGAAAAAGGTTATACATGTTATACAAGGAAATATTTCAAGGATTTAAGCAAAAAAAAGTAGTATAAAAGGACAAAAATTGTAGATTCAACTACATGAAGTCATGTAGTACACTGGAAAAATAATTGCAAGTGTCACAGACAACTAATAGTATAACAGAAATTGCTTTGAAAAATAATGAAAGGGCTTTATAAAAAGAGCAATATTAATAAGAAGATAATTCTTAGGAAAAAATTAGACATCTGAAAAATACTGATTTCATATGCCATCAATATGTGCAATTTAAAAATAATCAAATTTTAATTGGCAAATTAGGAAACAATAATGAGAACTGTTACTCAGTGTTGGTGAGTGTTGTGGGCAAAGTTCCTAGGAAATGCAAAGGACTCACAAAAGACAAAAGACTCGACACAAAAGGAGGGTACCAGCAGAGGAGACTCCCTGGTCTCCTGTTCCTTTATTTTTATACACTCCCTTCTCCTGTAGTCAACTCAATTCTCAGAAACTTTTTGAAACATTCTTCCTCACAGGCAAGGACAGGATGTGAGAAGAATACACTTCCTTGAATGCAAGAGCAGAGCAAGAGTGTTTGCAAACCTTGAACATTCTTCCCTACATGCAAGGACAGAACAAGACTGCGGATCTTGTTACTAACTATTCTTCCCTTCCGTTAGCCATCTGGCACTCATGATGTTTGCATCCACGAGCTCTCAGCCTTCCTCAGGAATCCACATTTCCCCCTTTTTTATTTTATAGAGGATCAGGCAGAGGGGTTTGTTTAAGCTGTACTGCTTGTCTCGCCCAATGCTTTAGGCATTGTTTTTCATTTTTTCGTTGCCAGAATTTGACGACTGTGTAAAACAAATAATTGCAATGAATACAATTCCATTTCCAACTAATGCAGACAATAAGGTACGCACTGACCCAAATGGGTTCAATGTCTGTAGCCCATGTGAAATCCTGTTCCAAACATCATTACTCATTAGACTAGACAAATCATGTGAAAAAGCAGCAGTAATTTCTTGTTCTAATTTTTGTATAGACATGCTTAAATTTTGATGACCTAAATAATTCTTTTTTACTTGTTCCCAGGGCCATATGGACGTATTATAAGCATAAGGAGTAATACAAAATTGAGTAAAATTCCAATCACATCATAACTGAAGTCTTTAAGTCAATAATTGCAATTGATCACCCAACCAATGAACAGCAGTTTGTAAATTTTCTATTGCTATCATCTGTTATTGGTCAATCAGTTTTTGTTGTTGCCATAATTGATAAGATTCATTATGCCAGTCTTTTACAAAAGTGGCAGTCTGTACTCCTTGAGACAGTGCTATTCCACTGACCATAGCAGACG
>PVKH010025471.1:0-13410 GCA_004027955.1 Chaetophractus vellerosus | reverse complement strand
AAAGCAGTTGTAATACAGGGGCTTTTTCAGGACTTGGGAATTATCCTGAGTGACATTGCAATGATAGATATAGGCCATTTTATATCATCATATAACATGCAGAACTGTGTGGGAGAGAATGTGGTCTACAATGTGAACTATGGTCCATGCTTAGTGGCAAAGCCCCAAAATGTGTATATCTATTGCACAATGAAAGATCTTTATGTAGGAGGTTGTGGGAGGTGTGGGAGGTGGGGCACATGGGTATCCCTATAATTTTTGTGTAACATTTATGTAATCTATATAGCTTTTTTAAAAAGTGTATGTTCCAAAATGTAAAAAAAAAAACTTATCAGATATGTTTTTACAATTTTTAAAAAATATTTATAGAAATATTTGTCCCTTTCTGTAGGTTGTATTTTTACTTGCAAGATGAAGACCTTTGATTCACAAAAGGTTGTTTAATTTTGATGAAGTCCCATTTATCTATATTTTCTTTTGCTGCTTGTGCTTTGGGTGTAAAGTCCGAGAAACCACCGCATAACACCGGGTTTATCTTGAGGTCCCACAGGTTGGCGTAAACCCTGCTTACTCTCTTCTCGCTCTCTTTGTTGTTGCTGTTGACTAACTGCCCTGCTCATTCATCTATATCCACATTGCTGAATTATTACCTCCACTGTGTGTTTCTTTATTAAGCTCCCCTTCCCAGAGCACAGAGCAACTTTATGATCATAAAGTGACTCAGAGATTTGCTGAACCCCTTCTGCCCTTCAGGCCGTGGGTGGAAATACAAAAAATGATTGTGTCATCACCCTGCCCCTGGGCCTCTGCTGTCTTGCAGAAGGAAGATACAGGCATGTACATAAAGAACAAGAAAGCATCACAGAGGCATTTTACAGGGAAGATATAAAAGGCTACATCAGGTGGCGGACAGCCAGTTGCTATTTTATACTGAAGGTCTTGTGTTTACTGTTATGGAAGTAAATTTCACAAACAGGGATTTTCTTTAATCTCAAGCCATTCCTTCAGGAGCAGTACTGAGCAGAAGGAGTCAGGAAACGCCCAGGGCTAGACAGAGAGAGTGCCAAAACAGAATAGAGGGGCTTCTGAAAGAGCTTTGTCCACCTCCTCTCTTGCCCCAAGCCACACCTGGATTTATCTAAGCATTAAAAATAGGCGGGTAGGAAAACAGCTTGACGTTGTGCTGTGATAAAATGTGTCAGTATATCTCCAGAAGCTCCCAGATGAGCCACTCACTCACCAGATTACACACACAACACACAGACACTAAACACACACCTTAGGAAATTGGGAAGGGCAATAATTAAGATTATGTTCTTTGGTGGATATTTATTTTTTATTTTTTATTTTTTATTTTTCGGGAGGCACCAGGAATTGAACCCGGGACCTCATACATGGGAAGCAGGCACTCAAATAACTGAGCTACACCCGCTCCCCCTTTTGGTGCATATTTGAATGCAAACAAACTTTTGAAAATACAGGTGCCTAGCATTTGATTTCAGTTATTATTGCTATTCTGTTACTTTCCAGCGTCTGTAACTAGCCCACTTTTATTTTCCACTCTATCTAGTCAATAGCTCCAGTGGAAAAAAAGCGCTAGACTAGAATTCAAAAGATATGACTAAAGTCTTAATTCTATCAGTGACCACTGTTTGGTCCTAAGCAGTTACTTCCCTGAGCCTCAATGTCCTCAGCTACAAAATAATTAAACATCCAGTGTCATTTATACCTCCCTGAAGTTATTAAAACTTAAAACAGCAGAGACTTTTGGGATACCCTATTTTATTGAGGAAGTAAGGCACTGTGTAATATCAGAGATGATAGATTCCTACGTAGAATAGTTAAAACTAAAAAGTTGGTGTTTTGAGAAATAAACTCTAGTTGCCTTGAAATGCACATACATGGAACTCATATTTATATGTCCTTACTAAGTTATGTTTCAGGTCAGCAGATAAAGTCGACCATGCTGCAAATAGATGTGTGTATAACTGAGTGCCCACGGAATCCCTATATGATAGGGTTTTTTCATGCCCCGTAGCACATAACACAGTGTATTCTATGTAGATATTTAATTTATATTCCAGAAAGAAAGAAAAGAAAAATGGAAGAATGGGAGGGGAGGGGGATGAGGATGAGCTGATTAGAATTCCAGTGCTTCTCTGAACTTAAACCCTTGATTATTCTTGTTTTCATCTGTGCTTTCTAACATCAAGCATGGAGTACAGATTTGATATTTATCAAATAGTCAAGCTCCAAATGCCAGCATATGGTAAGTGTATAACGCATATTTGTAAATGAATGATGGAAAGAGAATGCCCTGACTGCCTCAAGGGGTTTTTTGGAAATGTTGCTAGTTATTATTACTGCCTATGTTACCCTCTCCTGCTGGTTGTGATTAATAAGAGCCTTCCCAGTATGCCTAAGGCCAAGGTTTTTATTTATTCAGCAGCTTCTTCTTTGGCCACTAGATGGCGCAAGAGAAAAGTACCTTAAAGACAGAAAGGTAAAAGGGGTTGGCTGCAATGGGAATAAACAGCCATTCCTGGGGTTAATTAAGTAAAGCAGGTAGCAGCATCTCCCTGAACATATTGGAGGGAAGCAAAGCCTCCACAGGGTGGACTTAAAAGGAACTTTGGTAGATACAGGGCCAAAAAACAAACAAACAAACAAAAAACACTCTCTGATGATGGTAATAAGAAACTGAACCAAAAACAATGGTCTTGAACCAAACATTCTGGATTCCACGAAGAGGATCAGCAGAACTGGTGGGCAATGCAAGAAGACAGGAGGCCAGACCACCACATTTAAGGGTTATCACCTTGCACAGAACAACCTGGAACTAACATGAAAATGCACTCAGTAGAACAGTTGCTGCATATAGTTCAGTTAAATTTAATGTGGGCTAAAATGTATGTAGTTCACCTGTGAGAAAGGATTTTAACACATGTGTTTGTCATCTATTTAAGTTGCCAAAGAACACCCCTAAATATTGATGCATGGGCATCAGTTTGCCATAGAAGTAAAGACTCTAGAGTTCAGAGTGAGCAAAAGAAAGTCATCAACTGGTACATGATGATGCCTTTTAAAGCCTTATTTCTATCTGGGTGCATTGCATGTAATCCTCAGATGAACCAGACAATTTCACTTGCTCAACCAAGAAGCCTTCTGATTATAAATGGACTTTCCCACTAGATCTGCCTCCAGGGAAACAATCCTATCATCTTTCCAGCACAAGCACTTACAATCTTTCATTGAAACTCAATAAACAGGTATTCTGCTTTAAACATCTGACTCCAGCGACTTGTAAAGGTGAATTGTCACCAGGAAAAGGACTTCTTGGGGCCAGCTGTAGCCCAATTGGTAGGGCGCTGGTTTACCACATAGGAGGCCCGGGGTTCAATTCCCGGGGCCTCTTCGAGCAGGCAGACTGCCTTGAGAAGGCAAACCGCCGCAGGCAGGGTAAGCCGCCACGGGCAGGGCAAGCCCCCACGAGCAGGCAGGCCGCCGCGCAGTGCGCTGACTCGGCGGGTCACCGCAGAGGGGGGAGACAAGCAGACACAGAAGAACACAAAAATGAACACAGCAAGAACAAGCAGAAAGGGGGGGATATGTAATAAATAAATAAATAAATAAATCTTAAAAAAAAAAAAAGAAAAGGACTTCTTGACAAAATTAGCTTTGGACTCAGAACCTTGAACAGTGTTGAATTCTGTGTGGAAAGCCATCTATGACATTTCTCGGCAGCCAACCAAGGTTCTGGTGACCCAGTTGGTGACACATTCTTCTTTCACAATATCTATGATTCTCCATCATGGTTGCATATCAAATTTATCAATGAAAATTTTGGTTAATACAGATTCCCAGACTCCAGCCCCAAATATTCTAATTCAATAGACCTGGGTTTGATCCAGGAATCTGTATTCATAAGAAGGCCAGTGGATTCAAATGAGGCTGGTCTTGAACCTGTAGTGGTTGAGAACTATTAGTCTTCTTGAGTATAATTCCATAGGTTGGGCCAAGACAACAGACCCATGGAATATTTTGTTTTAAAAGACTTCCAGATCTATAAGAACTCCTTTCTACAGCATCCCTCAACCTTCAGGTTCCCATGGAAGCTGGGCATGAAGGAGTCAAACAAGAAGCTGCTAGCCCAATAAAACTTAAGACCACTAAGAATTCAGCTGATTGACTTCAGGAGTTTAGCCAAAAACTAGGTGGATCAAAAAAGACCCATTAGCTTTTGGAGCCATGGCTATGGGTGCCCTATCTGGTCAAAAATGAATATATAAGACCAAGACCAGATTTATAATTTGGTGGGGCTCAGTGCAAAGTAAAACTGTAGTGTCCTTTGTTTAAAAGTCATTGAGAATTTCAAGATGGCAACAGCAGGGCATTTAACCAAGCACAAGACCTTTCTGAGTGTGGGGCCCTGTGTGATTGTACAGATTAAATGCCCATGAAATTAGCCCCATACACAACTATTGGGATGGGGCTACAACTGAGGTGGGCATGATGATTAATCTGATTTTTCCTTCAATTTGCTTGTCTTTCTATATCAACTCTTGGCCCCCTTGTTCCATTCTCCACACAGTAGACAAGGTGATCCTTCAAAAATGCAAATCTAATCATATCACTCCCCTGCATAAAACTATCCAACGATGTCCCATTGCTCTAGGATCAAGCCTAAACTCCTTCATTTGGTCCACAAGACCTTCTGAGATCTGACTCCTGACTACTCTTTCCCGTTGTGCTCCCTGTTCTCTCTCTCTGCTCCAGTCAGGCTGACGTATTTCATTTCTTCCAATTTGCCAGGCTTTTTTCTGCTCAGATCATTCCCACAGGCTGCTCCCTGTGCCTAGAGGATTCCTGTCTTCCTGTCCTCACCCAGCTAATTCTGCTTACCCCCAGGTCATAGGTTAAACGTCTCCTCCTCATAGAAGTTTTCTTTGCTCCTATCTCTCCCCTTCCCCAACCTGGCCTTGGAACACACTCTCCTATCACCCTCTATTTGTCCTTTATAAACTTATCCCCATTGTAATTAAATGGTGATTTGTGCAATTCTTTAACGTCTGTCTCCTCTGCTAAACTCAATGCTTCTCGTCTTATCATTGCCATAGCCTCATCACTTAGCACAGTGCCTGGAACATAGCAGGAGCTCAAAAAGTATTTCCAAATGAATGAATGAGTAAACCAACAATTACATGAAAGAGAGAAAGTGTCAGGTGCTGTTGTGTCCCTCTTGTTTAAAAAGCACATCCACTCCCAAAGCCCACTAAACTGTTGTAATGGTTTGAGTTTGATTTAATTATGAATTTCAAAAATATAGATTAGATTATGTTTGTAAACTAATCTGTTCATCTGGGCATGATTAAGTTATGAGTAGGGTGTTAACTGCCACGTCAGTGAGACGTTGGGCCCCGCCCCTCGGTGGGTGTGGTCTCAAGTATAAAGGCTAGGCAGCAGATTGAGAGAGGGATATTTATAAAAGCAGAGATTGGAGAGAAGCAGATTGAGAGAAGCGGAGATTTGGTGAAGCAGATTTGAGAAGCAGTTCTGATGCTGGAGTGAGCCGATGCCCGATAGTCTACAGCTGGCCTTGTGGAGAGACGCAACGCAGAGAGTCTCATAGTCTTCAGCTGAACTCGTGAAGGAAACAGAAGCTAAGCCCAGAGAGAAACGCAGCCCCGGGAACAGAGGAACCCGGAAGCCTGAACCCTGGAGACGTCAGCAGCTATCTTACTCCAACACATGGACTTTGGTATGGGAAGAAACTTATGCTTTGTGGCCTGATAACTGTAAGCTTCTACCCCAAATAAATACCCTTTATAAAAACTGACCAATCTTTGGTGTATTTCAAAAGGCACGCCTGTGGCTGACCAAAACAACTGTCCACCCCAATCACTCCACATTTAGCATTAAATCTCCCTTCCATATAGGGTGACCATACTTCACAATTTGTCCAAGACAATACAATTTTATAACTTTCATCTCAGTGTGCTTATTAACAGTGCTTACTTTTGCTCACAAAACTGCCTGTTTGGACAACTAGTTATATGGTCACCCTACTTATATACCACGTTTCAACAACACGTGAACTCTCTTTGTTTTTCTCTCTGTATAGATGAATTGGTGAGAGACAGCTTCTGTGTTTTGGTGGCTGGGGTATTAACAGCAAGAGCTTAAGTTATTAAACCGAGCAGCTTTAATCTGCGAGGTCCCCTGGCGCATTGGGGATTAATGTATTTTTACCCCAGAGCCAACGAGCTATTTCAAAGAGCTACCATTTGCTCCCTGCAATTCCCCAACCAGGCCCAAATCGCCTCTCTCTAGACCCGCTTCCCAATCGTGAGAGATGGGATGGCACTCTACTTGGAGGTCGACCCGGTCACCTTGAACCTGATCATCCTCGTTGCAAGCTACGTCATCCTGCTCCTGGTTTTCCTGGTCTCCTGCATGCTGTATGACTGCCGGGGCAAGGACCCCAGTCAGGAGTACACTTCCGAGGCCACACCGGATGCCCAGCCCTCCATCCACTTAGTGGTGATGCAGCAAAGTGCTCCTGGGGCCCCCTGCGCAAGGGGGCCCGGCCTTCCTTTTGGAGAACCTGCTCCTCCAGGGAGGAAAAGCACAGTGGTGTGAGGCTGCCCGAGGGACCCTGGAGAGAGCATTGGAGTTGCTGGACAGCAGCTCTCCATCACGGCTGCAATTCCCTTAGCAGACAGCTCCTGCTTCGCCAAGTAAGTGAGAGCTCTCTCTTACTTTCTACGTTCCACTTTCTCATCACCCCCTTTGTGGATAAAGCAACTGTTTAAGGTAAGACACCCAAGGTGGCCTTCGGTCAAGTCCTCCAGATGCAAAATATCAGCAGTCTCACTAATAGAGTGAAGTTGATTCCTGCTACATTCCTGGTGATCCTGTCATTGCAACTTCTAGGAGGGACTGACATTTCAGTAAAGGTTAAAAGAAGAGAATACAATTGTGTGTGTGTGTGTGTGATGGGAAAGGAGACAAGTGCAAATCTATCATGTAGTTAACAAATCTTTACTTCTCAAGGCAACCACACTGAACTCATCTTCAGATCAGTATTATTTCTGTACATACCAGCTCTTTACATTCTACTCCCCACAGTGAGCCAGTATAGGGAAGGCAGTAGATGTAGAGCATAGTGAGTGGTTAGACAATGGAGCTCAGAATCTGGTTTTAAACTCTGCCTCTGTGTAACCACTGCTAAGTTAGGTCACCCCTTTCTGCCTCAAGGTGAGTGATAGAACCTCGGGGTAGTTTTAGGTATTGAACTAATTCACTGAAAGCACTTGAGACAGTGCTTGGCAAGTAGCATTATCTATTATGTCATTTGTATTTTCCCCTTTCAAACTTCCATCAAGAAAGTTAACCCTCAGTCCTCAATTCTGATCTGACCTAAAGCAAAGTAATCAAAGATTTGTTGCAGAAGGTTGAGGCTCACAGCTTGCTCTCAGCCCTGACTACTCTCTTCTTGCTCTCTTTACTGTTGTCGTTGTTGACTAATAAATTCGTTGCCCGGCTCATTCATCTATTTCCACATTGCTGAGTTATTCTCTCCGTTGTGCACGTTCGTTTATTAAGCGCCTCTTCCCAGAGTGCAGAGCAGCTTTATGATCATAAAGTCACTCAGAGATTTGCTGAACCCCTTCTGCCCTTCGGTCCCTGGGTGGAAAGACAAAGAAATGAATGTGTCATGACCCTGCCCTTGGCTCTTTGCAGTCTAGAGGGAGGAGAAGTCAGGCATGGAGATAATGAAGGACAAGAAAGCATCACAGATGCTCTCCTAGAATCTGCACAGGAGGCAGGAGGGCATAGAGGGCCAAGGGCCCAGCACACAGAAGGGGCTCCAGAGACATTTAATAAACGTTGAATAAGTCAATGGCCAAGTCCATCTTAGACTTAGGCATGAAAAATAAGATGCTTTGTCTTGAAAGATAAGTAGCTATTTTCAGGAGGGCAGGATGGTGTTGGGGGATGGTGGGGTAGGATGGACGATAGCATTTTAGACAGAAGGAATAGCATAAACAAAGCTTGGAGCAGAAACCGTAGAGTATATTGATTGTGAAAGTCTGTTGGCTTCCAAAACTGTGAGGAATTAAATTTCATTTCCTTCTGAAAGAAAGCACTGAAGAGGGGTGCCAATACCGCCAAGGGACAGGCCCAGCGTGCCCTGCCAGCTCAGCGGTGGGGATTGTTTTGCCTTTGGATCCTTAAGTTGCTGTAGCAAATATGAAGACAATCCACTTCCTTTGTTTTGAGATTTTGACATTTATTTTCAATTTTGTTAATATCTTATCAGAAAACCATATTTTACCTTGAATGCATGATTTCAAAATTTTATTGAAAAATCCATCAGAGGGATTGTTTATGGTACCTTCACCAATTTTATAATGAAGATATCAATTGACTGGGAAAATACAGTAAATTCACAAGCAGCTTCTAAGAACCACCCTTTCCTTAATGTAAACTTCACTTGACTAACCTTATTTCTTTCCCCTGTCATAGCCCACTAATCCCTAAGAGGGAAAAAAAATGTCAGTGTAAACAAAACTTACCAGCAGAAGAAAAAAATATATCATTGGACTACAGAAAATAATGACACTAATAATAAATTTAGTTTTTTGAGAAATGTAAAATGCTCAACTCATCTAATTTTTTAAAGACTTTATTTATTTATTTCTCCCTTGCACCACCACCCTCCCTCCCAATATTTGAATTTGCTGTCTGTTCTCTGTGTCTGTTCACTGTGTGCTCTCTGTGACTGCTCATCTTCCTTTTAGGAGTCACCGGGAACCAAACCTGGGACCTCCCTGTGGTAGGCGGGTGCCCAACATCTTGAGCCACATCGCTTTCCTCATCTAATTTTATTTTATGTTATTTTTTTTAAAGATTTATTTTATTTTATTACATATCTCCCCTCCCCCCCATTGCGGGGACGCGCTGAGACTGGTCACTGCGCAGGCGCGGCTTTCCCCGCTTGTGGGCGGCTTCTGCTTCCATTCACGGCCGGCTCTGCTTCAGTTCACGGGTGGCTGGCTGCGCTCCATTCGCGGGCAACCTGCCCTGCCCGTGGCGGCTTTGCCCTGTCCGTGGCAGCTTCTTGCCCTGCCCACGGCGGCTCTGGCCCGCCCATGGCGGCTTGCCATTCTCAAGGTGGTCTGCCCGCTAGGAGAGGTCCCCGGGAACCTAACCCGGGGCCTCCCATGTGGTATGCCAGCACCCTAGCCACTGGGCTATATGGCCGGGCCCCCTCATCTAATTTTAAAGTTAAGAATATAAACATTCATTCAAAACTTTTCAAAATGCAAATATTTTAAATCACCTTTTAATTCCATATTGGGGCCAATTAATGAGGAAAGTTTAAAAGAGATGGATTGTAGAAAAAGAAATTCCAAGAGAAAGAGGAGAAGGAGAAGTACAAGGAGACAAATAGTAATAATGATAAAATAATAACAACAATAACAATATATAAGGGAAACATAACTAAAGTCAGGGGAGGGAGAAAAGAAAGAAAGGGGGAAACTGAAAAGACTCTGGTCGGAGTAGAAGATATTCCAATAATGTTGGAATAGAAGGCATTGGGTTGTCCCAAGCCTCCGGTTCATGTGATTTGTGGGAACCTGAGTGAAACCGCCCACATTTTTTGTACTTCAAGAGGGAAGTGGTTTAGCATTTAAAATAATCTTATCTGTATAGAAAATATGCTTAGAATCTTATGAGCACTAGGACCTTCTTTAAGAATTTACAGATGAAGAAATAAGCCCTGAAGGAAGAGTGATTTTCCTAAGAGTATTTGGTCTCAGAGCTGGGACTAAGATCCTGTTTTCCTGTTTGCCTCTCTAGGGCTCTCTCCAAAGTACACTTTCTTACCTGCTTGTATTTTATCACTTCATAATTTATTTCTTATTTTTAACAAAGCTGTATTTCCCAATGGAGTTATTATATGCCAAGCTGTGACATTCTAACTAAAGTTTTAGAAATTAGCTATTAAAACCTTGTGGAATGGATTGCTAGCCAGAACCAAGAAGTTCCTCTGGCATTCAAATACTGCCTTGTTTTTGTTTTCTTATGGGATTAGAATTCTCTCATTCCACCTTCTTTTAATTCATTATTCTCCCATCACTCACACTTCTTATTCAAGCAAATATAATGTTTTGGCTTAATTTGGATGATAGATGTGGGAAAGGCACAAATAAAACACTTCCAAGGGTAAGGAAGGTAGGGAGGGAACGGAGATCTATCAAGAATCTGCTACATGCCACAAACTGTTTTCCATGAGCTTCCCCCTCACACTCCTCTGTGAGACAGATACCATTAAAACTGGCTCCTAGATCAGGAAATGGAGGCTCAGAGAAGTGCTAGAGCTTGTGCAAGGCCACCCAGCTACTCCAAGCGGGAGGCAGGCTTAGAACTCAGTTCTTGCCATGCACCTTCTATTTTTTCACAGCTGTCCAAGAACACTAGCAACCCATGTTTATTCCCCTCCATCTCTCTCCCAGGCTAGAATTGCTTACGAGGGAGCTGCTCAATAAACATCTGATAGACTTTCAGATTTTCCCTCTGAATAAGGTGATTTTCCATCAGGGGAGAAATAAATTATTGTGATGGGGCCAGAACCTTATCTTCCAGTGTTGCAGAAAACACTGGGGGTGGAGTGGCCTGAGATTGGGTTTGGTATTGTAAAAGCTGAGCTCCGTCCCCCCTCTCTGTCACCTACTTCCTCCCTGGTCTTTTGTGCATCACTTAACTTCCTAAACCTGATTCCTCAACTTAAAAATGGGTGTACTGATAATGTTGGTGAGTTAGAGATAATATACACTAAAGTATCTGGCATATGTAGGATTTCACAAAATGAAAAGCACTATTATTATGCCAGAAGGTGAGGTGAGCTTAAGTAGGGGGCCTTGTCACTCAAAGGCCAGAGATTGCTCCGGTCAGCCCAGGCTCACCTGTGGGAGTGTTGAGGGGACCGGGTTGGAGGCTGGAGACCAGTCGCATGCAGTAGAAATTTAGGAAGAGGAGGAGATGTCTAAAGAGGCTGTTTAGGAAGTCTGATGGGATGCTTAACATTTCCAGCCTCCTGAGGGTCGGTTAGATGGTGCTTTTGGATGTGACAGCATGCCAAGTTGGGGCCTTGGGGCTTCGTTCCATCAGGATCACCTAGGAAATGGGCCCTGCACAAAGAGAGTACCTTTTGTTGTGTTTTTAAGGAGAGTGGACTATAGGAAAAATGTCTTTAGGAGGAAAAAGTGTTTATGGTTTTGCTAGCTAGAATGTAGAGGATAATTGGGAGGAATAGGAATGAGAAGCTCAGTTCTCTAAAGGGGGCAAGGGACAAGTCGCAAAAAAAAGCATCATGGAGTCCAAGTGCAAAACTATCTGATTGAAGCAAAAAAGCTCAGAACTAGCCTTCAAGTACCAGGGTCTCTCCAGATATCCCATACACACTTCAAAAGCCACTTTTGCCTGGCACTGCATTTACTCTTCCTGAAAACTTGTAGGAGAGAAACTGTTATTCTCATTTTAGAGACAAGAAAGTTTCAGGCTGTCTTGCATAAACTTTAGGTTGGCACACGGGACTAGTAGAGCCCAGGGATCCTAATTCTTAGTTCTGAGCTTGCACTCTAACACCATAGCTGCCCAGAATCCACGCAGAGTAACTGAGTGATTCAGCAAGCTGGACACAGAGAGGCCACACTTTGTGAAGTGCCTCTCGCTGCCCTTACTTTCGGTGAGTGCCAAATAACACAATCCTCTTGATTAGGGCAAAAGGCCTGAGAACTGGAGGGTATACACAGTCCAGGATTGCTCAGTAGTCTCCAGGACTGCTTCTTTGTCATTCCTTCTCTTCTCGGGGGACACTAGTGGTTGGGATGTAGAGAGTTAAAGAAAGCATTTATTATCTACCTCTGTTGTAACAGTTTATTCAGCACTGACCCGTCAGTGTTCCAGATAAGGGTTTTGTGACGCCAGGATTGAGAAAGAGCTCAGCTATTTCACATCCTCCCACGATACTGGACAGTTGTCTGTACATATGTAGTTTTTGTTCAAGGCTTCTCTGTAACCAGCCATTAATTAATGAAATACCAACCATGTGCTGGGATCTGATAGTTCTCTGTTTGGCCCATCTCCAGCCTGGTGGCCTCAGCTGCCATCTAAGTTTGACCTGAACACAAGGCTCCAGAGATACTAGAACTACAGGGACTTGGTTTGGAAGATGGGCACAGAGGGAGAGAAAGGCATGCTGCTCCAAAGGACGGCTTCAAATTGCCCGATGGAAGCTCAGTGGAAATGTAGCAGTGGAATTTGGAGTCTGGTGTGTTTGTTTAGAACTGATAACAGTATGCTTATCATGGAAATTCATCAGCGGTAAGCAGCTTGCCATTGGCGTAGAGAAAAACGAATATGACAGCATTTTAGAGAAAACCTGCGGCAGTCGTTATACACTTTCACAGGATAAACGCTAGAAGATGCAGGCAAGGAAACAATTGGTTCTTCATATGGCAAGGAGGCTGCAATTGACCGCTCTCACCATCAAGAGGTTTTCCCTTCTGCTCTAGAACTTTACATTCCTTTTCTCTCACTTAAGCCTTACTGCTTTTATAGAGAGGCCCTGTTTATGTAGTGATTTGTATTGATGTGACTTGTGAAAGAATTTAACAGTTGTTCATAGCTGTGGTGGTCATAGCATACTGGTGAATCACCATCAGCTGCGAAGTGTGGCGCAAATAATTGACTAATAATAAGCTTCCTACATTTGTGAATGATTTACCTTCGCTTATACAGAGGGTGAATGAAGGTTATTCCGATCATAATGCAACTCTCACTTCTGTTGCTTCAGTTGTGCTGCTTGCATAGCACAAGCACAGGTGGTTGCAGCTCACATGGAAGCTGCATAGACCTCTAGACTGCTCACCTGTTCGACACAGACTTAAAAAGCACCGACCTCGTGCAGGACCAGTTCCGGGCAAAGGGGATACTTTAAGTGTTCCGGGCAGACCTGAGCTCTGCCCATACGAAGCTTACCAAGCAGCAGGGAAAACTACACTAAGCACCTTGCATACTTTGTTGGAATCTTCACAACAACCCTGGAGGTACCTATCGTTTTTCCAATGTTATACACTTTAAGCACCTAGGACTCTAAAGTCAATTTTCTAAGCCAGAGACCTCCGAACACCTGTGAGCATGCATGCCTATCAGGGAAGAAAATTTTCTGCTGACCCCTGTGTGTGTGTACCTAAATAAGTATGTATTTGTAGAAACTTATACATTATATGTACATACATATGTAAACACTTATAAATTATATCCACACTATATGGATCTTCTTCTACACCTCACTTTGAAGGCCACTGCTTTAAACCACTCAACCGTATTGCCCCCCCG
>PVKH010025470.1:0-13413 GCA_004027955.1 Chaetophractus vellerosus | reverse complement strand
CTGCTGAGACATGCATAAGCTTAACCTCTGGAATGACCTCCTGGCTCACCTTGAAAACTCTTAGCCATAAAAACTCATTTGTATTTAATATTTCCCCCTTTTGGTAGAGGTCTTTTTCCAGAGGCACTGCTAACTGGCACTTGGTAATAATCCCTCAGTGCCAGAGAAGCCCATCCCCAGGAGTCATGTCCCATTCTGGGTGGATGGTAGTGCATTTATATGTTGAGTTTGGCTTAGAGAGAGGTCACATTTGAGCAACAAGGAGGCTTTCAGGAGGTGACACTTAGCCAACATATAATTCTAGGCTAAGTGTCAATTGCACAAGAAAAAGATCATAAGTACAATCATAAATATCAAGAGCCTGGCATAATAGTCTGACTTCCCTCACTAGGCACTGCCTGTGTACTCAAGGGATTCTTGCCATCCTAATAGAGAATGTGGCAGAACTCCCCAGGATAGGAATTCAATATTCTTTCAATTATTGTGTGGTTCTTCACCCACAGAGAGAACACCCTACAAACACCTGAACATATTCTTATGCCTTAGAGGCATGCCCCAGGTGCACCCCTCCCCATCCATCCCCTCATCACTGACACTTCACATCAGTGATCCTCCCCTACCACAGTGGTGACCCTTCATTGATCCAAAACCTGTCCAAAAATGAAGAGAACAAAATAAGCAAATAAAATTAATAGGAAAATAAAATAATAATAATAGTTTAAAAATAACAAATAAAATACAAAAAAATTAAAAATTGAAATAATATAGAAACTTTTTAGACACTGTGTCTTTCATCACTGTAAGATCTGTTGTCTTGTATATACAGTGACATTTTCTTTCATATATTCCCCCAGTGTCTTATTTTTTCATTTTATCTTTATTGAAAGAAGCTTTATGTTATAGAAAGGTCACATAGAAAATAGAGAGGATTCCCATATACCCAACACCCTCACCCTTCTCCACTCTCCCTTATTAATAACATTTTACATGTGGATGGTACATTTGTTAAAATTGATGTACAATTATGGAAACATTGCTACTAACCATGGTCAATGATTTACATTATGGTTTACATTTTGGGCCATACACTTTTATAGGTTTTGATATTATTCTAGCTATGGAAGAAAATTTGGTATTCATATAAAGGCAGTGGCCCACAGAGGTTCTGAAGGGAGGGAGAGGAAAGAATAGGTGTAATATCAGGGACATTTTGGGGACATTGGAATTGTCTTGCATGACATCACAATGACAGGTACAGGCCATTATACATTTTGTCAAAACCTATAAAATTGTACTGGGCAGAGTGTAACTATAATGTAAACTATACTCTATGGTTAGTAGCAATGCTTCAGTATGTTTTCATCAATTGTAACAAATGTACCACACTTATGTGTTGTGTTGTTAGTGTGGAAAAGGTGATAGTGGGAGGGGGGCATATGTAAATCCCCTATAATGTTGATTTAACATTTATGTAATCTAAAGCTTCATTAAAAAGGAAAAAAATCATTTAAAAAAACTAGAAATTTAGAGTAATTATTTCCATTAAAATTTAAAGATAAAAATATCTTATGAATATTTTATTGAGATTGTTTCCCAAATTCAAGGGAAACAGAAGAGTTGCTTTAAAAATTTCAAGGATAAAATTAGTGTGGGCATGCTCAATGGCAATAACCCATGTGACTATGATTCTTAAATTTTTCTTTTATCAAAATGGATTAGGGGCTACCTTATGAATGTTATGGATTGACTCATGTCCTCCTGAAAGACAAGCCTTGTGGATATAAACTCATTTGTAAACACAATTTAAAGATCCTATTAGTTGAGAAGAGGCCAAACTAAATCAGGGTGGTCTTTAATCCAAAGTGACTGGAGTCCTTACAAGAATAGGATATGTGGACTCAGAAAAAAGATGGAAGTAGATAGATGGTTATGTGACAGAGGTAGTCACAATTGAGTATGGATTGCCAGCAAACCACCACCAGAATGCTAGACTTGAAAGAAAATATGATCCACCAAGACCTTGCTTAAATTTCTAGCCTCCCCAAAATTCCTGTTGTTTAACCCAACCAGTTTGTGACATTTTATATAGCAGGTCTGGCAAACTAAGACAACAAGGGATATTGGGGTACATGTCATATTTGTGAATTCAGTCCATTTTTCTTTGGAGGTGGGGTGGTAATTTGATTAAGATAACTTTTTTGGTAAGACCACTTCATGGTTTTATATGGAAATTGAATTGAAGTTTTTTTCTTGGTTGATGACTAAAACATCAGAAACTTTATTAAATCTACAGTATGGAATAATTGCACTCTATGATTACATTAGTAAATAATACTTAAATAAAATTATTTAAAAGAAATATTCATGAAAGATTGTTGGAAAGACATGTAGTACATGTATTCTTTTGAATTTTATTAATATTGCTAATGGCTAAAATTAGACCATCATATATTTCCAAACATAGTCACTTGGTTTTACAAAATTAAAAAAATGTAATTGTTGCATTGTAGTAAAGTATAATTCACATACACAAAATTAAATTAAATCAAATGCTAAATTCCTACAGAAGAATTAGGGATGTTGTGAAACATATTTTGAGAAAATAACCAAAGAAAATATATCATTTCAATAAAAATAGAAATGCAGTTGAGATTACTCTTTATTATAACACAGATTATCCCATTTATGAAAATCCAGAGAGAAAAAAATAGTTTCAAGTCCTACAAGTTTATCAAGGGTAAGAAATTATTTTGCTTAAAGAGCTAGTAAATGTATCAATAACACTAGAATCTTCTAGTTAATCTTTTAAAGTTTCAATTGTTTTCTTTGTTCTCAATTTAATTTTTAAAAACTTAAAAAGATACTGAATGCGGTACAGTCCAGTATAATAGTTGTTTTAATTTTTAATTATTTCTTCTACTTGGGAAGTTCTAGGTTTACAGAAAAATCATACAGAAAATACAGTATTTACAGAAAAATCATACAGAAAATATAGTATTCCCATATATCCACATTTACAGTTTTCCCCTATTTTCAGGAATTTGCATTTCTGTAGAAATTTTGTTACAATTGAGGAAACAATTAAATTCCATTCTTCCATATAGCTCTCCTTGTGCCAGTACCATGCTCTTTTGACAAATGTGGATTTGTAATTAGTTTTTAACTCAGGATGTGTTAGTACCTCCTCCCATTTTCCTTCTTTTTCAAGGTATTTTTTGCTATTCAAGAGTTCCTTGCTCTTCCAAAAACTTTTGATGTTTAGCTTTCCCATTTCTGTAGAGTAAGCTATTTGAATTTTGATTGGACTTGCATAGAATCTGGTTATGGGCTTTTCTTTATTGGGAGGTTTATAATGACTGATTGAATCTCTTCACTTGTAATTGTTCTGCTGAGATCTTTACTTCTTTTAGAGTAGTGTGGATTGTTTGTGTGTTTCTAGGAATTTGCTCATTTCATGTAGGTTGTCTAATTTATTGGCTTAGAGTTGTTTATAAAATCCTTTTATTTTCTTTTTTATTCTGTAGGGTCAATAGTAACACGGCCCCACTCATTTCTGATTTCATTTATTTGCATCATCCCTCTCTGCTCTTTGTCAGGCTAGCTAAAGGTTTGTCAATTTTATTGACCTTTTTAAAGAATCAATTATCTCAGTTTTCCAAAGGGCTGCTGATGCAAAGCACCAGAAATGGGTTGATATATATAATGGAGTATTTGTTTTGGGTAAAATCTTACAGTTCTGAGGCCATGAAATCCCAAATCAAGGCAGCATCAGATATGCTTTCTCCTCAAAATCAGCTACTGGTAATTCCAGGGTCCTTCCATGTGGGGGATCAAGCATATGGCAGGGCTTGTCTCCTTAGCTTTGTGCTATTCCTTGGGCCCAGCCACTTGAGGTCCTCTTTTGGTGCCTCTTCTGGGACTTCTCCCAGCTTCTCAGGGCTTCTCTGCCTTTCTGCAGCTGTCAGGGAACTTGGAGCCCTCTCTCTCTCAACAAGTCCAGAGCAAAATGGCAGGGCTCCCTTTTCCTGTGTCTCTATGTCTTTGTTTATATAAGACCTAGCAAGAGGGAAGAAACCCAACCTGTGTCAAGCCTCACCAATGTAGTCTGATCAAAAGGGACCAACCCCACAGGAATGCATTAACTCAAAAACATAATCTATTTTTTGGGGGGGGATTCATAAAAGAACTTCAAACTGTCACACCAACCTGTGGTATTTTTAGTGTTCTCAATTGTTTTTTATTCTCTATTTCATTTATATCCACTTTAATCTTTGTTATTTGTGTACTTCTGCTGGCATTGGGATTAATTTGCTATTCTTTTTCTAGTTCCTCCATGTGTGCAGTTGGTCTTTGATTTCAGCTTTTTCTTCTTTTTAAATGTAAGCATTATGGCTATAAATTTCCCTCTCAGCACTGCCTTCACTGTACCCCATAAGTTTTGATATATTTTGTTCTCACTTTTAATTGTCCCAAGATATTTACTAATCTTCCTTGTAATTTCTCTTTAACTTATTGATTGTTTAAGACTGTTGTTTAACCGTCTATATTTGTGAATTTCTAGTTGTATACCTGTTATAGATTTCCAGCTTCATTCCTCTATTTATAACATCTTTTACTAGTGTGGTATATTTATTACAATTGATGAACAAATATTGAAGCACTCCTACTAACCATGGCCTATAGTTTACAATATGGTTTACATTTTGCACTGTACAATTTTATAGGTTTTGACAAAATGTAAAATGGTCTGTATCTGTCATTGCATTATCATGCACAATATTTCCAGTGCCCTATAAATGCCACATGTTCCAACTATTCTTCCCTCCCTTTCCCCTCAAAACCTCTGGTAACCACTAGCTTTATGTCAATATTACAAGTTCTTCCATTACTATAATAATAATAAATCTATTTTGGTCCATGGTTGCATTTCCCCCTTATTTTTGATTTGATGATTGGCTTTTCCATTTCTGCAAAGGAGGCTACTGGTCTTTTATTTGGGATTGTGTTGAATCTATAAACTGATTTAGGAAGAAGTGACATCTTAAAAATTAGTCTTCCGATTTGTGACACAGAAATTCCATCCATTTATATAAGTCCTTTGGATTTTGTTTAGTAATGTTTTATGGTTTTCTGCATATAAATCCTTTACAACCATGTTAAGTTCCTTCCAACAAATTTCATTAGTTTAGTTGCTATTGTAAATAGATTTTTGTTCTTGATCTCTTATTCAGACTTTTCATTACTGATGTATAAAAACAATACTTATTTTTTCTGCTTGATCTTTTAACCCACCAATTTGTTGAATTTATTAGTTCATGTAGCTTTGTTGTGGATTTTGAGGATTTCTAAATATCACCTGCAATAGGGCAAGTTGCACTTCTTCCTTTCTAATTTGGATGTCCTTTATTTCCTTTTCATGATCTGGCTAAAACACCTGGCACAATGTTGACATTGGGCAAACTTGTATTGTTCCTGAACTTAAAGGGAAATATTTCAATATTTCATCATTAATGATGATTTCAGTTGTGGGTTTTTCATATATGCTCTTTATCATTTTGAGGTAGTTTCTTTCTATTTCTAGTTTCTGAATGTTTTTATCAAGAAGAGGTGCTGGAATTTGTCATATTCCATTTATGTTTTTATCAAAATGATCATGTGGGTTTTTCCTTTGTTATATTAATGTGATATATTACATTAATAGATTTTCTTATGTTTAACCACCCTCACATAGCTGTAGTAAATCCTAACATCATGGTGTATACTTCACTTAATGTGTTGTTGGATTTGTTTTGTTGTTGTTGTGGAAACACTTCTGTATTCATAAGTTGAATATTTTTTCTTCCATATTCATAAAGAATATAGGTCTGTAATTTTCTTTCCTTGTGGTATTGTTATCATGCTTAAGTATTCGGGTGTGGTTGACTTCATAAAAAGAATCAGTTTCTGTAATAAATTCATAGCTTCAATCCATTGTAGCAGGAGAAGATACAGTGTATTATTTCAACACCTTTAAATTTTTGAGACTTGTTTTTTACCTAACACATGATATATCCTGAAGAAAGGCCCATGTGCACTGGAGCAGAATGTGTTTTCTGCTCTGCTGTTGTTGGTTGAATTCTTGTTTATGTCTGTTAATTCTAGTTGGTTTATGGTATAGTTCATTCAATTTTTCTATTTCCTTATTGATCTCTGTCTAGATGTTGTATCTATTAGTGTAGTGGTGTTTTGAAGCCTCCTCCTTTTAATGCAGAAGTCTGTAATTCTTTCCAATTTGTCAATATTTGCTTCATATATGTTAGGGCTCTAAAATTTTATATTTATATTTATATTATTTATATTTATATTTATATTTATTTATATTTATATATATTTATACATGTTATTTCTTTCTGAATTGACAACTTTATCATGCTATATTGACCTTTTTGTTCCTCATGAAAGTATTTGAATTAAAGTTTATTTTATCTGTTATTAATATAGCTATGCCAGTTCTCTTTTTACTGTTATTTGCATGGTATACCTTTTTTTCATAATTTCACTTCCAACCTACCTGTGTTCTTGAATTTAAGTTGCATCTCTTTTAGAAAGCATCTATTAATGTCATGATTATTTTATCTATCTGCCAATCTCTGTCTTACTGGACAATTTAATCGATATACATTTAAATTAATTACTAATAATGTAGGAATTTCTTATTCTATTTTGCTGTTTGGTCTTTGTAAGTCTTTCCCCCACTTAATTCTCCTATTAATGCCTATATCCATATTTAATTATTTTTAATGCACCATTTTGAGTCCCTTCTTATTTCTTTCTGTATATATATATTTAGATATTTTCCTCATGATTACAATGAGACTTAAATTTAGTGCCCTAAATCCATAGCAATCACATTTGAATTGAAACCAGCTTAGTTTCACCAGCATACACAAACACTATTTCTATATCCTTCTGTCCCTCCACCTTTTTGTGGTTTAAAGAACCTTTATACTTTTATGTCCAAAACCATAGACTTATCATAAGTTCCTTTACATTTGCACATTAGAATTTCTAAGAATTAAGAAGTGGGGTTACATACCAAAAAAATGAAAGAGTACTGGAATTTTTAATTACCAATTTGGTTATCTTTGCACGGAGTCCTTATTTCTTTATGTCACTTTGACCCAATTTCGAGTAGCCTTTCCTTTCAGTCTGAAGAACTCAATTTAACAATGCTTGTAGGACAGGTCTAGAGGTGATGAACTCTGTCAGCTTCTGTTTATTCAGATATGTCTTAATTTTCACCATCATTTTTGAAAGACCATTTATATAAAATTGTTGGTTGGCAATTGTTTTCTTTTAGCACTTGAAATATTTTGTCCCACTGTCTTTTTGCCTTTACAGTTTCTAATGGGATATCACCATTTAATCTTTTGGGGGTTACCTTTTATATAACATTTTGCATTTCTCTTGTAGCTTTCAGAATTCTTTCCTTCTCCTTGGCATTAGACAGTTTGACTCTTCTGTGTCTGTGCATGGCTCTCTTGGAGTTTATCCTGTTAGGGGTTTGTCGGGATTCTTGAATGTGAGTATATATATATATTTTTGGTTGAATTTGGGAAGTTCTCTGCCAGTATTTCTTTGACTATTCCTTCTGATCCTTTCTCTCTTTCATTGCTTTCCAGGACTCCTATGATGCATATATTTACATGGTTAATGGTGTTCCACAGATTTTTAAATCTATTTCCTTTAAAAAATTTTTTTTCAGTTCTTCTGGGTAAATTATTTCAATTGTCTTGTCTTGAAGTTCACTGATTATTTTTCTTCTTCTAGCTCCAATCTGCCATTGATATCCTCTAGGGAATTTTTAATTTCAATTTTTGTTTTCTTCAATTACAGTATTTCTGTTTGGTTCATTAAAAAAAATTCTATCCCTTTATTGAGAGCTAATATTGTTCAATCTTCATTTCCTGATATCTTTTATTCTTTCTGTATGTTAGCATTTATTTCCTCAAGAATATTGAATGTCACTTTAAGGTCTTTGTCCAATATTTCTAAATATGGTTTTCTTCATTGACAGTTTCTGAGATTTGAGCTCATACCTTTCAATCTAGTGTTGAACCCAGGAAAAAAGGGTCAAACATTTTACAACATAATTTAATGTACTTTTAAATAAGTTTGTTAGCATTTCAATTATATTCTGCATATACATAAGAATAGATACATATTAAAAAGTTATAATGCACATATATTTTCATTATTTAAATTTCATCAGTATTATTCAAATTAAATAAGATATTCATATAGAATGTAGTCAACCTATCTAACTTTAATTATCTTTTTCTTTTTAATGGTCTACATAGAAAATGGTAGACATAAAATATAATTCCTGTTAAACTCTTTATTAAATGACATGAAGTATATTGAAATTCATATGAAGGTAATTATCCACACATGCCAAATATTTTAAAAATCATATTGTTACTCAAGTATTTTAGTGGACAGATATTGCATGTTTATTTGCATAAAAAGAAATCTTTAAAAAAAAGTAACTTGAGAATTTTTATGTCAAACTGTTAGGATTTCTAAATATTCCTTCTGACCTTTATCACCACTCCAGCTATAAAAACATCTCAGTGAATCATGTAATTATACTTTCATTAGGAAAAATCAAATCCCATATAAGTCTTATTATTAAAATAATAAAAACAAGCCATTATAGAATACTTAATACAGATTTCCATAATGCTAAACAAAACACATGTTTACTCTTCATAAATACACCTTCTTTCAATGTTATGTCTGTCCATTTTCAGGCAATTTTCTGATGCCCAGTTAAAATCCTTATGGCTTCACCCTTAATTATTATTGGAGTGAGATTCAATTACAAATAAATTAATCTAAAGACTATATTCTTAATCATCACACAATAATGCAGTATATATCCTACGTACTAATTTTCATCTTTATTATTATACATAGTATCCAATATAGGATTGTTTCTAGTTATATTACATAGAAACTTGAAATAAAATGAAAATATAATTAATAAAATATTTAGTTTTGCCAATATATTAATTTTTCTATGAATAAATATTCTCATAATTATAATAATGATGCATTTGAAAACATTATAAATGAGGTCATAAAAATGGCAGAGTAGTCACTCCAAAATGAACAAAAACATTAAAAAACAAATGTAAATTATGAAAAATAACATTAGCAGAATTCTGGAAAGCAATAAAATCTTTAAGAAACTAAAAAAAGTCTGAATCAAGGGGAAAAGTACTTAAAAATTATTAGGAAATTTAAAAAAAATTGTGCTTCTCTCATGCCCTCTATGGCTGGGTGGCAATCTTGAAAATGGCAGCCAATGTTTCCAATGTGGGATGCTGATCTGTGGATGCAAAGTTAGCAGAGTAGATCTTAATAAAAAATTATTGTTTTTGTCTCCTCTAACCTGAAGCAGTTTGGCATTATTTATGAATTCCAAAAATAGATATTGGATTATGTTTGTAAACTCTTCTGTACCTGGCAATGATTAAATAATGATTAAGGCTTTGATTGGGCCACATCAGTAGGACTTTGATTCTCACCCCCTTGGTGGCAGGGACTCACAGAGAAACCACACCACAAAGAATGGAGTTTGGAGTTTTAATGCTGGAGCCCCAGGAAGTAAGAACACAGAGGAGCTGAGGAGCTGAGCCCGGAAAGAACCAAGCCCCAGGGAAAGAGACAGAGCTGGTCAGCTGAGAGTCAGCTGAGAGTCAGCTAGCCTTGTGGAAAGATTTCTGGTATTTTGCATCAGGACCCCTTTGGCTGACTAATATATAACCTATCTGGGAAATAGCTGTAGAATTGATGCAAGGGTATTCACTTATTTTTCACCTAATTCAGAACTCACATGGGGTGGAAATGTGGCAGGCAATACTATAAACATTTCTTTTTATTAGAGAAATTGTGGATTTACAAAAAAATCATGCATAAAATGCAGGTTTTCTATGAACCACCCTATGATTAACATATTGCATTGATGTAGTACATTGGTTACAATTGACAAAAGCCCATTTTTTAATTTTACTATTAACTAAAGTCTGTAGTTTAACTTAAGGTTCACTGCTTGTTTTATGCTATTACATGGATTTAAAAAAAATATATATATATATATTCAATTACCTTATATTCAATCTAAAATTTCCAGTTTTAACCACATTCATATATATATATATAATTCACTGCTGTTAATTACAGTCACAATGTTATGCTACCATCACCACTATCCATTACTAAAACAATTCCATCATGCCCCCAGAAAACACTGTACATTTTATGCCTTAACTCCATATTCTCTAAAATATTTTAAAGCTAACCAAAAACACATAGCCACCTGGAGGAAAAGTTTTGGTTGAGACTTATAATAGGCCACCTAAACCCTGGGAGGAAAAACAAAAGGGAGATTCTTTGTGAAATTAGGGCATTAAAAAGTGCCCATGTATTTTGGGTAATTTAAAAACCCACATGCTTGCAAGGACAGGACACATGCTCAGAAAAGACCTGAAAAAATTTTAGCTTAGTTTTAATACCTGGTTGCACTGAGCCTAGAGATCAGACATAGAAAGCTAAGGAAGATTTGGAATTGCCCAGGGTAACTAATAATAAAGTGCACCAGGAGACAGTCTGAAAAGACAGTGTGTGGTGTTTTCTTCTTTTGTTTGTTTGTTTGTTTGTTTTTAACTCCTGCAGCTCAAAAAAATTTCCCTCAAAATACTAGCTGAACCTGAGATAAAGGAACAAGGCATTACAGAGTCTTCAAGAACATCACAAAATGAAGGATATGGTTTTTCAAAAACCATTTCCGTTTAGAGGAATGGGTGTAGCTCAGTGGTTGAGTGCCTGCTTCATGTGTACAAAATCCCTGGTTCAGTCCCTGGTAGCTCCTAGAAAAAAAAAATTTGGAAAAGTCAGTAAACAATCAGACAAAACACTCTCCAATAATCAAGAACAGCACCCCCTGGTTTGCAGGAAGAGTTTCTGATTGTCAGGCTTACTACATTATAATATTCAAATGTCCAGTTTTCAACAAAAATTACAAAGCATTCAAAAAAAAAAAAGAATGCATGTACCATTCGAGGTAACAAAGTTAAATAACAGAACCCATACCTGATGAAGCCCAGAAATTTGATTAAATAGAAAAAGATTTTAGGGAACTATCTTATATGTGCTTAATCAGTTAAAGAAAAACATGAATAAGCATCATAAGTGTCTAAAGGAAATAAGGAAAATGATATATGAAAAAAATGAGAATATGAAGAGGTAGAAATTAGAAAAAAAGTGTCAACTAGAAATTCTGGAGGTATAAAGTACAATAACTGAAGTGAAAATTTCACTAATAGAGTTCAACAGCAGATTTGCACAAGCAGAAGAAAGAATCAAAAAAGTTGAAGAGAAATTAATTGACAATATCTAGTCTGAAGAGCAGAAAGTAAAAATAAGAATAAATAAAATGGAATAAAGTCTAAGGAACCTGTGGAACAATGTCATGTGGCTCAACATACAAACTATAGGAGTATCAGAGTAGAGAGTTTGAGGGGGCAGAAAGAATATTTGAAGAAATCATATTAGAACACTTTCTAAATTTTCTTAAAGAAATAAAGAAACACATCCAAAACTTAAGTAAATTAAAGGATGAAGAATTCAACATAATCTACAGGAAACATTATAACCAATCTTCCAAAACTCAAAGACAAGAGGGACTCTAAAAGGCTGTAAGAGAAAAGTCTTTTACTGTGTACAAAGGAGCATCAATAAAATTAGCAGCTGAGTTGTCATCCATGGAGACCAGCAGTGGGAACACATATTTATAGTGCTGAAAGAAAAATCTTTCAACCAGCAATACTATTTCCAGCAAAACTGTACTTCAAAAATTAAAGAGAGATTAACATATTCCCAGAGGAACAAAAACTGAGGGAGTTTGTCACCTGTAGACATGCCCTATAAGGAATTCTAAGGGAATCCTTTAGGTCGAAATAAAGAATGCTGGAAAGTAACTTGAAGTTCTATACATAAACTAAGGTCTCTGGTACAGCTAATTACATAGGTAAATTGAAAGTCCAGTATAGCAGTATTTTTGTTTGTAAATTTACTAATTATTTGCTAAATGATATAAAGATAAATACATAGGAATAATTATAAATATATGTTATTGGTCACACAATGCATAAAGATGTATTTTTTTGACAGTAACATAAGGGGCCAGGCAGGGACAATTCAGTATAACAACAGAGTTTTGCATGCTATAGAAACTAAGTTAGTATCAATCCAAATTAGATTTTTATATATTTTCTCTGTTAATTTTAATCTAAGTTTTAACCATTAATAAAAAAATTTTAAATAAATGCAAAAAAATGAAACATATATCAGTATGGTACCTTACAAAAAAGTCAACTAAGAACAAAAAAGGCAGTAATGGAAGAGATGAGGAACAAAAACAGTATGACATAGAAAAAACAATAAGCAAATGGCAGAATTATTTCTTTATCAGTAATTACTTTAAGTATAAATGTTTTAACCCTCAATTGAAAAACAAAGAAATGGCAGAATAAATAAAAGCCATGATCCAACTCTAAGTTATGAACTTCTGATCCAAAAACACATATAGGTTGAAAATGAAAGGATGGAAAAAGATATTCCATCTAAGTAGTAGCCAAAAGGGAGCATGTTGACTAAAGTATTCTCAGACAAAAAAAGCTATTAAGCAAAAAATTATTACAAGAAACAAATGACACTATATATCATTTAATTGTCAATTCATCAAGAATATAAAAAATTATAAACATATACACCAAATACCTGTGTCCTAAAATATATGAAGCAAGCATTAACATAATTTTAGGGAGAAGTAGACAGTTCTACAATAATTTTAGGGAATCTTAATATCCAATTTTCAATGATGGTTAGAACCAATAGGAAGAATTAATAAGGAAATAGAGGACTCATAAAACATTGTTAAACCATTAGACCTAACACACATATATACACAACTCCATTCAACAATAACAGTATACACATTTTTCTCAAATGTACACATAACAGGATAGGACATATGTTAGGCCAAAACACAAGCTTCAATCAATCATCAAAATCATACAAAGTATATTTTTCAACTACAATGGAATTGAAGTTAGAAATCAATAACAAAAAGGAAACTGGAAAATTTACAAATATGTGAAAATTAGACAGCACATTCTTTATCAACCAATGGGTGAAAGATGAAATCAAAGGAGTATTTAGAAAAAAATAGAGAGATGAATGAAAATAAAACCACAAAATAACAAACCTTATGAGATCCAAAGAAGCCAGTGCTCAGGGGGAAATTCATGGTTGTAACTGTTTTTTTTTTTTTTTTTTTTTTTTTTTTTTTTTTTTTTTTTTTTTTTT
>PVKH010025469.1:0-13413 GCA_004027955.1 Chaetophractus vellerosus | reverse complement strand
AAAAAAAAAAAGGAATAGGGAGGCTGAACTCTTGCAGATGTCGGCAGCCATCTTGCTCCAACACGTGGCAACAGACTTTGGTGAGGGAAGTAACTCAAGCTCTATGCCTGGTAACTGTAAGCTTCTACCCCAAATAAATACCCTTTATAAAAGTCAACAGATTTCTGGTACTTTGCATCACTTTAGCTGACTAATACACCCATTATGAATAAAGATGCAAAAATCCTCAACAAAATACTAGCAAACAATCAAACAGCACTCTAAAAGTAAGAAGATCAACCAATGTAATAAGTCATATTGATAGAATGAAGGGGGGAAAGTATATGATCATCTCAACACAAAAAAGCCATTTGACAATATTCAACACCTTTCTTGAAAAAAAAAAAACACTCAGAAAATCAGGAATAGAAAGAAACTTACTCATCATGTTACAGGGCATATCTGAAAAACCCACACTTAACATCATAATCAATAGTGAAAGACTGAAAATTTTCTCCCTAAGATCAGGAAAAAGATGAGGAGCCCATTTTTACCACTGCTACTCAACATTGTACTGCAAGTGCTAGCCAGAAAAAAAATGAGCAAGAAAAGGAAATAAAAAGCATCCAAATTGGAAAGGAAGAAGTAAAACTATCCCTATTTTCAGATGATATGATCATATATGTAGAAAATCCCAAAGAATCTATAAGGAAGCTACCAGAGCTAACAGTTGAATTTAACAATGTGGTAGGGTACAAGAGCAACACACAGTAATCAGTGGTGTTTCTATATGCCAGTAATGAACAATCCAAAAAGGAAATCAAGAAAACAATTCCATTTACAACAGCAACTAAAAGAATCAAATATCTAGGAATAAATTTAACCAAGATGTAAAAAAGACTTGTACATGGAAGACTAGAAATCATTACTGACAGAAACTAAAGAAGGCCTAAATAAATGGAAAGATTTGGTGTTCATGGATTGGAAGACTTAATATTAAGATGTCAATGCTACCCAAAGTGATCTACAGATTCAATACAATACTAATCAAAACTCCAGCAGCTTTCTTCACAGAAAGGGAAAAGTTAATCATCAAATTCAGATTGAAGGGCAGGGGACCCCGAATACCCAAAACCATACTGAAAAATAACAAATTTGGAGGACTCACACTCCCTGATTTCAAAATTTATTACAAAGCTACGGTATTCAAAACACTGTGAAGGCACAATGAAAGACAGACAGACCAATGGGATAGAACTAAGAGTTCAGAAATAAAACCAAACATCTATGACCATGATTTTTGGAAGGTGCCAAGTCCACTCAATGGGGAAAGAATAGTCTCATCAACAAATAGTGCTGAAAAAAAACTGGATATACACATGCAAAAGAATGAAAGTGGACCTCTACCTCACACCATACAGAAAAATTAACTCAAATGGATGAATGACCTAAATACAAGAACTAAAATTATAAAACTCTTAGAAGAAAACATAGGGAAATAACTTCAGGATTTTGTAGTAGGCAATGGATTCTTAGACTCTACACCAAATTCATGAGCAAACAATAGAAAAAAATAAATAAATTGGACTTCATCAAACTTAAAAACTTCTGTGCCAAGAATATAATCAAGAAAGTGAAAAGATAACCAGCAGAATGGAAAAGATTTGAATGCTATACATATATATATATTATAAGATAAGGATTTAATATTCAGGATATATAAAATTAAAAACTCCTACAACTCAGCAACAAAAAGACAACCTAAATTTTGGAAGGGCAAAAGACTTGAATAGACATTTGTCCAAAGAAGCTGTACAAACAGTCAATAGACATATGTAAAGATGCTCAACATCATTAGCCATTAAGGAAATGCACATCAAAACCATTATGAGGGAAATTGATGTGGCTCAAGCAATTAGACTCCCATCTACGATATAGGAGGTCCAGGGTTCGATTCCCAAGGCCTCCTGGTGAAAGGCAAGCTGGCCCGTGTAGTGAGCTGGCCCACGTGGTGTGCTGGCCCACACGGAGAGCTGGCGCAGCAAGATGACACAACAAAAAGAGACACAGATGAAGACAATAAGAGATGCAGCAGACCAGGGAGCTGAGGTGGTGCAAGAGATTGAGCGCCTTTTTCCTGCTCCGGAAGGTCCCAGGATCAGTTCCTGGTGCTGACTAAAGAGAAGACAAGCAGACAAAGAAGAACAAACAGAGAGCAGACAGTGTGCACAAAACAACCCGGGGGGGGGGGGGGGGGGGGGGGTTAAGTAAATAAATCTTTTTAAAAAAAACCATTATGACATACCACCTCAAATCCACAAGAATGGCTGTTATTTTAAAAACGGAAAATAACAAGGGCTGGAGAAAATGCAGAGAATGCTAGTATATTTTTGGTGGAAATGTAAAATGGTGTGGCTGTTGTTTGATGGTTTCTCAAAAAGTTAAATATAGAACTACTATAAGACACAGCAATCCAATTTATAGGTATATATCCAAAAGAATTGAAAGCAGAGATTCAAACATATTTATACACCAACGTTCATATCGGCAATATTCACAATAGCCAAAAGGCAAAAGCAACCCAAATGTCCATCAGTAGATGAATAGATAAACAAAATGTGGTAGATATAAATAATGGAATGTTAGCCATAAAAAGGAATGAAGCTCTATTACATGCTACTACACTGATGAACCTTGAAGATATCATGTTGGGCGAAATAAGACATAAAAAGATATTGTATGATTCCACTTACATGAAATAACTATAATATGCAAATTCATAGAGACACAAAGTATAGTATAGGCTAGGGGTGGGGAATTAATGCTTAATGGGTGCAGCTTTTATTTCAGGTGATGGAAAAGTTTTGGTAACAGTGGTGGCGATGGTAGCACAACACTGTGAATATGAGTAATACCACTGAATGGTATGCTTGAAAGTGGTTGAGATGGGAAATTTAATGTTGTATATATGTTACCACAATTTTTAAAAAGAGGGAGACAAGAGACAGTGATAATTAGATGCGGTAATGATCCTGGACTTGATCTAATAATGAAGGAGAAAATACCCAAAAGGACATTATTGGGACAATTGAAAAAATTGGTATATATACTGTATGATTTGTGTCGTTGTGAAATTTCTTGAACTTGATAATTATACATGAGGTGGTTACATAAGTGAACATCCTTGTTCTTAGATAATATACATTGAAGTATTAAAAGGGAAAGGCGCATGATGTATGCAATCTACTCACAAATGTTTAGAAAATAGATGATGATGATAGGATGGATAGATAGATAGATAGATAGACAGACAGACAGACAGACAGACAGACAAAGGTAGAGGGCATATTGGAGTTCTCTGTATTATTTTTGTGTTATGTTTGCAACTTTCCTGTAAGTTTGAAATTATTTCAAAATAGTTTATTGAAAAGAAAAAAAATGAAAAGAATGAAAGAGAATGAGGAAGAGAAGGGAAGGTGAGAGGGAGGGCAGGAAGGAGAAAGAATAAAAACAAAAAAATCATCAGACAAAAGTAGTTACCCACTTTTCAGTCCAATATAGTTTCAAGGCTTTTGAGTTCTCTTAGTTATTCTTCTTTGTGACATCAGAATTCACTGGTCTTTTGGGATGAAACAGTATGGAGATCCTGACAAAGCTTCCTCTTACAGTGTCTCTGGCATGCTTCTTTGTTCTCTAATATCACACTTGCCTACAACCTTGCTCTCACTGTTAATCCATTTGTAGGTTCTTGGAGATTTCCAGTCAACACATTTTTAACAAACAGTCAATCTTTCGGAAAACTGACAATGGGTCTAGGAAGGCTGTAGATCCTACTTACAAAAGTCAAACAAAAAAACTCAAGTTTTTGTTTTCTAAATGGAGCTTATTTGTTACATAAAGAAATTCCTGACAATTTAGGTGAGTTTAGGGTAGGGTAGGATAGGGTTGAGCATGGTATGGAGTGTATGTGTTTATTTTTTATTGTATATTGGTTTATTTGTTTATTCCAGCAACTCAACTTAACCTATTACTTGACAGTTAATTTCTCAATTTCTTCAATAAAGGGAGAAAACCTCTTTTCTTTACAGAAGTGAGTAATTATTCACTGCTAATGACATATTTTTCAGGTCATTATTTGACATGCTGCTTGGCTAATAATAAATTGCAAAAAACATTTTCATCCTGTAAACACTTCAGGGTCCAAAATCCTCTCTAATAATAAGGAATGGAATAAAAGCAATTTTCCTACTTCTGAAAATGATTTGGTCCCATTTGCTTTTGGTTGGTCTCTTGGTATCATTTCTGCAGTTAATTACAATAAAGAAAAAGCGTTCTGACCTCCTTACAACTTGCCTTAGCATCTCTCTTTGGGTATAAATATGGAATGCAGAAGAACACAGAACTCTGTGGATAAGCTTGTCTTTCACTTTCAGCTGTCCTTTTTGCCTCTAATTTTAAGTATCTGTCGGTTCCTGTGTGTAATTTTTCTCTTTTTGTATCTCTCCATCTTTTTCTCTGACTCACTTAATCCTCTTTCTATATCCCTCTCCTTCATTTCCCCCAAACTTCCTGCTCCACTTTTCTCCTGACAGGTCCTCATGAAGAAACAACTATACATTTATAATGTCTTCATTTATTGAATAGAACTTGATGTTCTTTCTTCTTGGAAGGATGGAATAAAAGCCTTTTGATTTTATCAAATCTTAAAAACCTATCCTGTAAACCAATTCTATTCCTATCTCCATTACTGAACTTCTTGGCTCCTTTTCTCTAAATTTCATCCTTTCTTCAAAGTTCACCATCATTCTCCCAGTCACTTAAAAGCCAGAAACCTAAATGTCATTTCTGATTCCTATTTCCCTCACATCCCATTTCAAATCCATTAGCAGGTCCTGTAGGCTCGACACTCAAAACATATCCCAAATCCATCCACTTCACCTCACCTCCCCTACCACCCCCCTCGTAAAAGACACTATCATCTCTTGCTCCAAATTCTGCCGTTACCTCCTACCTAAATTCCCTGCTTCCCCTCTTGCCTTCCTTAAATCCATTCGTTACACAACATCCAGAATAAAATTTGAAAGCATAAACCAGCTCATGGCCCTCCTCTGCTTAAATCCTCCCTTGGCTTACCAGGGCAATTAGCATTCAATCCAAACTTCTTACCAAAAAGTCTATAGGTCCAACAGGATCTGGTCCCTGCCAACCTTTCCCATATCATCTTTGTGCTCCTCCAACATGTCAAGGTCCTTCCTGCCTTGGGCCTGAGTGCGAGGCTGCTCCCTCTGCCTGGAATGCCCAGAAAGTCGGAAGGCTGGATCCTTCTTGTAATTCAGGTCTCATCTTAAATGTCACCTCTTCAAAGCAGCCTGCACTCACCAACAGTCAGTGCACTCCTTATCACAGCACCCTATATATTACTGTACTGCAGAGCCATCATTGGATTTTTCTTATTCTTTCAATGTAGGCACCTTGAGAGTAGAGACCTGGTCAGTCTTGCCCTGTGCTGCACACCCAGTACCTAGAAAGTTTCCAGGTATTTAATAGGCTCTCAATAAACATTTGATAAATGAATGGATGAACAAAAATCCCACAGTCTTCTTAACGCTTTCCCTTATCATTCTAGCCGACACATTTTTCCTTTATGACTTTATAGCATAAATTTGACTCTTTGTACCTGAGCATTCAACCTCACTGTGATCTTATATTTTTGAGTGCCATGCTGTACAAATGTCCAGATCATTAAAAATAAAACTATTTGTGCTACATTCTGCAGGGAACAGCCAATTAATTCTTGATGTTGCCATCACCAAAAATCTGCCTCTTTAACAAGAATTGACTGTCAAGCACTAGCTGAGTCTTAGGCAAAAAAAAAAAAAGTAGTAAGTGCAAAGTGCTGGCAACTATGAAAAAACTTGAACAAAAGACAGGTGTTTAATTTGATCTAAGGTCAGATAATTGGAGCAAGAGAGAAAATGACTAGACAGAGGACTGAGAAATAACACCGTTTAGGAATTCTGCTTTTAGAGAGAAGGGCATTGCTATTCTAAACATACCAGTCACCTCTGTCAATAGAGGTCTGGTATCCTAGCTGTAGGTCAATAAAGGGTGGGTATCTTTAAAAGCAATAAATATTTTAAGGGTTGTCACCTTAACTTTGCCACTGAAACCATCTGTTGATGAGAGAGGGGCCTTTATTGTGTAACTATATCTTCTAGAAAACTGACCTTACTAATGAGCTGGCAAGCTACCACAATTCACCACAGCATATGCAATAATCAATTTCAAAGGAAGTGCCATAAAAGTGGGAGCCACTCTTTAGTTTATAATCAGAGATTATGTGGTCAGCAAAGCAAGTATGTTTTAATCACCTATGCAGTAACATATTTGTGTGTACTATAATAGGACTGTAAAAAAATTAAAAATTATATAGTACTTCCCAGGCAGAAGTGACATCTGAACTTTGGACTTATACCATAACATGCCCTTAAAACGAGACAAAATCTGGTGCAATTTAACATCTGATCCAATGTACTTAGTTGCCTACAAATAATATCAGATGATTTATTGGCATTAAATTTAGAATTGTTTAAACCATCTCTGGGGAAAAAAATAGCATTTTATGGTCCAGAAAGCATGATCCTATTTCTAGAAGCAAGCAAATACTACCACTGTGAGATACTCCCTGGTAGTTTTTTTTAACCACTATTTCTTTTAACATAGTTCTGAAAGGTGTTTTAATATCTTAAATGCTGAGCTAATAACACAAAGTATAAGCTATTAAAAAACTGTGTTTCTAAGTTGCAAGGAATAAGGAAAGTTGCCTAAATTCTGCTTCAAATCATTAAATTGTTCAAATGTTAAGCCTGCACTTGCCTTCTATTGTTGGGGAAAAGAATAATTCTATTATTGCACAGTTAACATAGAAGGTTTTATATTTTTAGAGAAAAGAAAGTAGATTAAAAGAGAAAAAATATTGGGGGAGATTAGAACTAAGTTTGGTTTTGACCCGGATGAAATAAACCATTGTGAGGCAAAACATCCTCTGAAGAGAAAACTACAGTGTTAAGACTCAAACCTGATGCAATTAATTATTTTTTTAAAATCTTCTTCCACAAATAAAACCATAAAAGAAACATTTTAACATATACACCTTTAGAGTCAGTCATAACCTTCCTCGGGCACAGTGAAGTAAAAAGCCCATTCAGTCTCACTCTAAAGTTGTTTTGGGAAAACCTCCAGACCCTGTGTCTGGGCAAGCTTGGTGCCTTTGAATGCCGCCCCCTGCCCTGGCAAGACAGGCTGGACTCCTCATAAAAGGAACCTCCACCCCCAGCCAAGTGTCTGCAGACTTTGTTTCCTGAGTAGCCGCACAGAGCTTTTTGCTCCACTCTCTGGGCCTGCAGTTTCCTCTGCATATTCCATTTGTGGATTCTTCCCTTGCAACTTTGGGTTGATAAATAATCAAGTCTCACCCAGATGCCTCCCAGCCCTTTTGCCCCTCCTCCCTGGTTGATTCACTTCATGAATTGCATCCAGGGTAAAGTCTCTCAGCTTGAGGGCTAAAACACATCCTTTCCTCATGCACTTCAGGAAAAGATAATCCCCACCAGGCCTATCCTGGCCTCTCAGATGAGACCCAGATGATGAAAACTCAAGGGAAAAGGGAAACTTGGCATCTGTTTATCAAAACAGGAACCAAATGGCATCCTGTTCTGTACCGTCTCCTAAACCTAAGAACAACTCAGTAAATTGGGCAATACTCGTATTTGAGTTAGGATGTTAAATTAAGAACAAATATAGGAGATTAAAAAATAACTTAATTTGTTGTAATGCTCTGATCCAGTAATCACAGCCTAGGCTTTTATTTCATTTTATTTTTAGTTATAAAAACAATAGAGCAATGACATTAAAGAAAATTCTGAAAAAGTAAAAAGAAACCTACACATAATTCCACAATTATAACACACCAACTATCCATAATCATTTTTATGCCAGCTCTTTTCATAAATTGGTGCCGTTGTGTATTCCTTAGCCTGGAATTTTCTTTCCTACTTTTCAGGTGGCAAATTCCAACTCTCCTTTCAAACTCCAGCCCAAATATGACACCTTCCCAAAATATCTCCAGGCAGAGCAGTTGCTCAGTTCTTAAGGCTCTCACAGTATTCTGTTCACATCTCTACTGTAGCACTAACCCTACCATATTAGAATTTATCTGTTTTCATGACAATTCTCCAATAAATGATATGCTCCATGAGAACAGAGGCCATTTTTATTCACCTTTATATCCCCAGGACCTAACTTCTAACTGCCAAGTGTATGTGGAAAGAAGGAATGAAACAATTAGGATCGTAGTGTACATACTATTTGGATTCAGCTTTGCTAACTCCATATTATATCATAAACACTGTTCAATACCCATCTCTAGCAACTGCTGGAAGGAAGAAGAAATCTGTTTGCAACACAGCCTCACAGTAAGAGGTTACTAGGAAACTATAAGAGGACTTGCCTGAGATTTTTTCAATGTGATAGGAAGCATTCAATCACTGGGGAACGTGTACATACACACCACACCAACAGAAGGTGAAAGGGCCTAGGAAAAGGCGGGTATAAATGGTTATGCTCAGAGACAAACCATGCCCATTATGACAAATAAGTCAGATGAATTATTAGAGAACCAGTATTGCATAGTTGAGAAGGAACTAAACTTGGGCATTAAAAAACCTAACTTCAAGTTCTTACACATAATATATTGTATATGTTGTATATTTATCCATTCAACCAAACCTATCCCTGGCACTTGGCTAGATGCTGGAAATTTAATGATGACAGACATGACTTTTTCCCTAATTTCAGTCCCCTCACAAAATGTAAATACCACAGATATACTGTATATCTGTTCATGTACCGTTTTTGTAGTCCTTTTAAGGGCCACAAACCGTTATACTATTTAAGATTTTTTTTTGCCCCTCAAGAACAAATTTTTGCCCCTGGGGGGTGACATCACCTCTACATTAAAAAAGAGAACCAGGAAGCGTATGTAGCTCAGTGGTTGAGTGCCTGCTTCCCATGTACTAGGTCCCGGGTTCATTCCACGGTACCGCCTAAAAAAACAAATAAACAGACAAAACAAACAAACAAACACAAAACAGACAAGGAGCAGGTGTAGCTTAGTGGTTTGAGCTCCTGCTTCCCATGTACAAGTTCCCAGGTTCAATTCCTGGTACCTCCTAAAAAAAAAGAACCAGAACAACTTCTAGCTAAAGGGTATGAGTAAAGAGTTCTGAACTAAAATGTAATGTGGCTCCAGTGGGACTAATAGAATGATTTTTACATTTTTATTAATATTTTTCTGAGTTTTATACATTTTTAGTTTTTTTTTCTTTTCTGAGTTTTATACATTTTTACAATTAGATTATATCCTTTTAATTTAAAAAAACTGTTTTGTTTTGTTTTTTTAAATCATCTATTTGTTCATCTGTCTCCCCACTAGATAATGATCTTCTTGAAGATCTTTGTAATCTGATGCCAGGCACAATAAATGTTGCCTGAACAGAGCTAAACTCTAGAAAACTGTTATAGAAAATTGCTTACTAGCTGTTCCTAAGGGCTGTGTTGAGAGAGCAAGATCACGCTGTATAACACTCTCCTGCCCCTGCTCTACCCTTGCAAAAGATCCCCATGTGGATGAGATCAAGATAAATAAACAAGGTCGCTAACTGGGAAAGAAGTCACCAAAAGGGTGACGTGTGTGGAATTGGAGAAGGGCAACCCTTTACTGGCTAATTGTGCGTACACAAGTGTTAGAGGTTTATTTCCTTAATGGCACCAGAGGGCTAAAACATCACCTCCACAGCCCAGCAGCTGCTGAGACTCTCAGAAGTATTTTCCGTGGCTTAGAATAAGATCTGACTGCTTGTCAGATAGTTTCTTTAACTGCTAAAATCAAAACTATGAGAGACAGAGTTTGGTTCATTTTGCATAACTTTTTATTTGGGATTATAAATCATACAGAAATACAGCAAAATGTGCCAGGGGGAGAAGAGGCTAGAAGAAAGTAAGGAGAAAGGAAAAGGGAAGAAAGAGGGGGGGAAAGGGAGAGAGAAGGGAGAATAGAGGCAAAGAGGAGAGAGAGAAGTATAAAGAGGCAGGAGATAAAGGAAAAAGTGAGGAGAGTAAAAGAGGAGAGAAAGGAACAATTTAGGTAAATCATGTAAATAATTCCACCAGTCAGTCAATGAACTTATACACAGTGAGAACTTGGGAAAGGAAATGGGAATTTACTTTGGACCCAATTCCTCTATGCACTGAAATTTTAGTGTTTAAAGATAAGTGCATTTCATATAGCACAGCCACTAAATGGAAGCCAACTCCTTCACTTGGTTCACAACTAAAGAAACAAGTAGGAGAAAAACTGTGTTGCACCATTGAAAAATGGTGCTTAATCTCCAACATGGCACTTCCTAAAGATTTTCTGTGATAATTCCACCTGTGTTTGTTTTGAGCCTTTCCCAGTAGCTTTATATCCTAACCCAGTAAAAGCCCACTCCACTTTACACAATTTTAATTCCCTACTCTGTAATGATGTATTAAAAGGAGAAGAGGAATAAAGCCACAGCAATCAAGAGAATGTGCCACGGGCGTAAGGTTAGACACATAAATTAATGGAGTAGAATTGGTAAGCCAGAAATAAACCCTCACATTTATAGTCAATTCATTTTCCACATGGGGAAAGAACAGTCTTTTTAACAATGGTACTGGAACAACTGGATATCGCAGGAAAAGAAGGAGGTTGGATTCCTACCTCACGACATCTACAAAAATTAACTCAAAATAGATCAAGGAACTAATGTAAGGGCTAAAATTATAAAACTCTTAGAAGAAAATCTAGGTATAAATCAACATAACCATGGAGCTCTGCCCCATCACTAGCGAGTGAGACACCTCAGGGCTCCAACTCTTACAGAAACCTTGAATAACCAGCAAGCACTGCCAGAAACATCTTTCTCAGGGCCCCAGAAAAAAGGTAAAGGAGTGCGGTAACAGGACAAGCACAGAATCAAGAAAAAGGCTTCCTGAAAGCAGTACGATGGTGTAGCACCCTGGTCACTGCCACAACCCCCCAGTGTCCTCACCAGCTCAGCAGACAGCTGCCCCGCTTCCAGTGCAGACCCCTGGTCCAGGTTCCAGGGGGAGCAGAGTGGCCCCCATGCACATGCCAGGAGCAGGTATGTCCGGTCCAGTCTGTCTGGTGGTGGCCCGAGGGACTCGCTATTCCAGAGCTTCCCTTGCATGTAGAAGGCAGCTTTCCGACAGAACTCTATGGGAAAGCAGTCAAGTTGTGCTACCAGAGGCATTTCAGGGAAATGCAAATCAAAACCCCAATGAGATACCACCTTCTAGGATGGCTATAATCAAACAGACAGATAATAGCAAGGATGTTGTTGAGAGATCAGGGATGTGGAGAAATCGGAACCCTCTATACTGCTGATGGGAATGTAAAATGGTGCCGTCACTTTGGAAAACAGACTGGCAGTTCCTCAAAATGTTAAGCATAGTTACTACCTGACCCAGCAATTCCACCCCTAGGTATATACCCAAGAGAAATGAAAACCCAAATATCTATCAACTGATGAAAGGCTAAATAAAATGTGGTAATGTGGTATATATCCATGCAATGGAATATTATTCAGCAATAAAAAAAGAATGAAGTACTAATACATACTATAACATGGATGAACCTTGAAAACATTATGCTAAGTGAAAAATGTCAGTCACAAGTTACTACATATTGTGTGATTCCATTTTATGAAATGTCAGAATAGGCAAACCCATTGAGACAGAAAGCAGATTTGTATTGCCTAGAGCTGGGGAACTGAGGAGAAATGGCGAGTGACTGCTAATGGTACAGGGTTTCTTTTGGGGGTGATGTAGATGTTCTGGAATTACGTAGTACTGATGGTTTCACAACTCTGTGAATATACTAAATTTCACAATTTTAAAAATGTGGATTTTATATTATATGAATTATATCCCAATCAAGCTATTATTTGGAAAAAAGGAGAGAAGTAGAAATTACACCATGGAACAGAAGCAAATTTTCTTCTCTATTCCTGCTAGTTAACAGATAGGAAGTGACACTGACATTAAAGCAAATGAGTCTCCATTTCGAAGGTAAACTATCTTTCACTAACATTAACAACTGCGACTGAACTATGAGGGCACACAATTGTGGTATGCGATCATCTGATACAAAATTATGACGCCATCCATTCACTCAGAGTTTTAATGGCTTTCTATGGCACACAAGACAGAAAGCCTTTTATAAAAAATAATTTATAAAAATAAAAGAAAAAAGTGGTTTATGAGAGTGAAAGTATAAACAGAAGCACAATTTATGTTTCTCATACTATTCGACCTTAGCCAGCGATCAGACTTTGGGCCCAGATATTGCAATACTGAAACTGTCCTAAGTATAAAAGAAAGAAATTCGACCTTCGCTAACAGTAACTGTTAACGTCACAACGTATTAAGGAAGAGGAAAGCAACAGAGATCTTCTATTGACGAGGTAAATACAATTTTAGATGGAAGAGCAAAGGTAAACACCAGGCGGCCCATCGTTCCATTACTGTCACCACAGGAAACTCTGGTGTTTCTCGGCAAGAAAGTGTCCACCTGCAAGGATGGGTTACTGCAGGTATACATCACCGTTACCGGCATCTTTCTGCAAGGAATCGATTTCCCCTTTTCCTGGGTTATCAAAGACTATCCTAGCGCAACAACTTTAGGACAATAAAGGTCTTATGAAAAGAAGTACATTATTTGATTCTTAGTTGTCAGTACAAATTGAGCTGTTATTCTAGCTATTCTTAATTCAAAAAATATTATGGGGATCCAACTTTAAAACTTCCTGATTCTTATCATCCATAAAAGCCTTATAAGGTCTTTTTACAACTAGGTAAAATGTCATCGTGTAATGCATAATGTCATACAATACACAGCCTCTGTCAGCAGCGCTCCATCAGGGAGGCTACCGAGTGAAAAAGACAGGCATTCTCTTCCTCCCCCTGGAAACCCGAAGTTACACCTGCCTGTAGGCATCAGGCACACACACACACACACACACACAACACACACTACACAGCCTCTGGGCTGGATGGTTCCTGAGTATTTACCCAGCAGGCTCTGCGCTGCAACACAGGCAGAAAATGTCTACAGTGGAAGGAGGGGGACTAGAAGCTAAAGGCATTTCATCCACCCCCCACCTCCACCCTACTCAGTCCTCACCCTCCAACCCCAAACCCAGCCCTGTCCCAATCCATTTAGTAGCTACAGCACCCAGAGAGTGTCTTGGAAATCATGCTGGAGAATTTCAAAGAGGAAGAGAGTAAAGTGGCCGGATAGGTCAGGAAAGAATTCACAGGTGGTGTTAA
>PVKH010025468.1:0-13412 GCA_004027955.1 Chaetophractus vellerosus | reverse complement strand
AGCCGTGGACAGACACCGACTTCTCAGTGCCCCCTTGATTAGGGATGGCCCCCTATCCTCTCAAAGGTATGAGCAGGGCAGTGGAATCCCACGCCTCTTCCTCCCCCACCTCCATCTTAGCGGAGGCAGTTGGAAGTCCGCTGATTGGGCCCTCCAGAGGTGATGGGCTGGCCTGCTTTTGATGATTGACAGCGATAGCAGCCAATGACAGCTTTTCCTTTCCTACTGGGGCACTGGAGGATGGGACTTCATTCTTAAATATAGTATAAAGTAGCAAGAAAGCACAACCTCATACACAAGTAAAGACAGAAGAATAGCTCCTTATAACAACATAAAATTACCCTGTGGGACTGGAATGGCCTGTCTTGCTGCTCCTGCTCTCCCAATGACAGTCTACCCAACCCTTTTGTCACATGCCCAAAAGCCAAGAAGCCGCCTCAGAGGACCAGCCGAGCGTCCCCTGGGTTTAATTGTAGAAACCTGCAGAGACATGAAAAACAATGATTGGAACAGAAACAATACTAGCGGTTTCTTGGTGTCAACTTTTCACCTTAAACATCCTGGAGACTCTTGAGTGGCAGCGGGGATGTGCCGTGGGGCTGGCGGGAGCCGAGGCCTGGCATGGACCCGGCGCCCGGGGCGGATCACAGGCGCGTGCGCGGTGCTCCTATGGTGCCCCTCGGGTCTGACCGCCATCAGTTAAAAAGCCGCAGAGCACCCGGTCACGAGCTGCAGTCCCAGAGCTCCACTGTCCCCTGGAAGGGGTGAGAGCTGACCTGAAAGTCATTTAGAGACAAAGCCGGGATTAAGCCACATGGGGGGTGGCCAGGCTGCCAAGGCCCCAGTGTGGGCGTGGGCAACGGGACCCGACTTGGAGAGCCTGTGATTAAACCAGTCAGTGGGAAACAGGTGGGACGAGGGCTGGAGGGGATCTGAGGAGACAGGTGGGGTGCAAGCTACCACTCTTTCAAAGAGCCAACAGAGATTGTGCCTCTGCCAGTGTAAACAATACACTAAGCCAGCAGGACGCATGGGCTCTAGTAACCAAGCAGCTTTATTTTGTTTCCCACTAGCCCTTTAAAGCTGCTTAGTGGGAGAATCCTTCCCTAGCCCCAGATGCAAACTTCAGCTATCCTCAGGACTCTAAAATAACAGAAAGTCTATAATCGCTTAACATCACAAACAGCCTCAGTTCAGTAGTTAAAAATATCTAGGCTCAGCTATTAAACGAAACCCTTATTCCAAGAGTGGTTGGGGACCAACAGTTTGACCTTCACCTGGAGCTTTGGGATGTGCAGAATCCCAGGCTCCAGCCCAACCCAAGGAATGAGAGTCTGTAAGTTAACAAGAGCCCCAGGTGATCTGTGCACATTCAAGTTTGAGAAGTACTGATCTTTTACTACAAACCTGATTTCTTATGAAATCTTCTTCCCTCCCTGCAGCTGGAGGAGGTGCAGGGGAAAGCCAGAGATCTGGGGGGAGGGGGAGGGTCCTGCAGTCTCTCCTGCCAACGACCTGCTGTTTCCTGACCCATCAGGGGTAGAAGTAGGGGAAGAGCAGGGAGGGTGTTGGGGGTTGGATCAGGTCCCCAAAAGGCATGTTCAGGTCCCATTCCTGGTCCTGTGGGTGTGAACCCTTGTGTCAATAAGACTTGAAAATGTTCATCCACTGTGAAGTCCTTGCAAACAAAAGAAATTGGATGCAGAAAGAGGAAGCCATGCGGTACAGCCAGCCCCAGTATGTCACTGTCTTCAGGGAGAAAGCACGGCCTTGCTGACTCCTCCATTTTGGACTTCTCCGAGCCTCAAAACTGTGTGCCAATAAATTCCTGTTGTTTAAGGCAACCCATTATGTGATATTTGTTTTAGCAGCTGGAAAACTAATAGGAATAGGTAAGTTCCCCTTTGCTGCGCCCATTCTGAGCCGACTGCACCCTCTGGACCTAATCTTTCTCATGGGAGCTGTGGTGGGTTCTCTGGAGACCCCTCAGGGCACCCCTCCCTTGGGGCAGCGCCCACCCTGTTAGCTAGGGTCTTCCCCAGTGGTCCATCCCCAACCTTTCCTGCTAAGTTCCCTGTGCCTTTTGGCAGGATCCCTTTCTGGTGCTTGAGGCTTATTGAATTTCTTAGGACTATCGATTAATTTTTCCCATCAAATTTGTGGAATTTTCAGTTCCTATTTTTTCAAATATTTTTATATTCTTTAAATAATTTCTGGCAGTAGAGCCTGACCCTACTGGGGTTTGGTTTTAGGGCATGGCACTGGCAGATCCAGATTGGCCCTCGCTCCAGGGCAGCGGCCAGCAAACTGCAGCTGTGGGCCCAGCCCAGGCACCACTTGTCTCCTGTGGCCTGTGGGCACCGGTTAGAGGACCACACTGCGATTCTCCACCCAGCTCTCCCCTCTGCTCCCAGCCCCTGTGGGCACCAGTTAGAGGAAAGCACTGCGACCACCCGCCCAGCTCTCCCCTCTGCTCCCAGTGCCTGCTTCTGCGGCAGCTGTGCTTGCCACTGCCCAGGGCCACCAGTCACCACCTGCCTGTTGGTGACTCTGCTGTTGGCAGTTGCTGGGCACTGCACCCAGCGGGGGACTCTCAGTCCGTGGGTTGGGCCCTCCAGGAGGAGAGAAGGGCTCGTGGGAGTCTGGGGTTCCCGGGCTGAGAGTGAAGCCACCCTGGACTGCCGCGCCCCCTCCCACCTGCCCACCGGGGCCCACCGGGCCCCTCCCCCTGACGTGGGTCATCCTTCCCCCTGGGAATGCCTCCAGTGGGTGGCAACTAGGTGCAAACTGCATCCGCCCTGGCCGGGCCCAGGTGGACAGGGTGGGGCAGGGCAGGAGCACCTTTTGCCTCGTGGCTCGCCAAACCTAAAATAGTTCCTATTTGGCCCTTTACTGAAAATGTTTGCAGATCCCTGTTTTAGGGCTGAAATGCCTGACCCCTCAGGCTGGTCCGGTTTGAGGTCTCTACTGAATGCCCACTCATCAAGCTCTCCCCAGCCCTTCCCCTCTGGAATCTCCATTTGGCTCCTACCCCCAATGGCCACTCTGCCAGGTCAGGTGGAGCCTTACCCTGCACGTGCGGCTTAAGGTTTGGCCAAAGACTCAAGGACGCTGCTCAGCAGCTTCCCGGCCCCTTCTCGGCGGCCTCCTCCCCGCCGGGTTCCAGGTCAGCAGCCCTGCCCTCTGCCCCCTGCCCCGCGCCCAGCAGGACCACAGCTCTCTGCGTCCACTTCATGTGGCCCCAGGCGGAGAGCCCGGGCATTGCGGAGGTCACTGGGTGGGATTTCTTCTCCCAAGGATTAGAGCCAGGCGCTCTGCATCGCCCGTGACTAGAGCAATGGCCTCCTCCAAGTGCCGGGCTTGTCGTTTTTACCACAGAGTTTCTATGCCATCAAGAGGAACCCGAAGTCCAGGATTTCTTCTCAGGGGCCCCCAGGCCGGCTTTCCAGCCGGGGTCTGCTTCTGTTTCCCGGGCTTCTTACACCCTTGACGGCCTCTGGAGTGAGTCAGCGACTTCCCTGATGCAGCAGCCCTGGCTCCACTTAGGTTGGCTCAGGCGCAGGGGTTCTTAACAAGGGGCCCCTGAGCTGGAATTGAAATTCAAGATAAACTTCTTGTGGGGATGTGTGGGTGCGGGTGTGATATATTTATTAAATAATGCACAGTATAGTGTGGACTTAGTAAGGGGTCCGTGGTTTTCACCTGACTGGCAAAGGGGTCCGTGGAACAAAAAAGGTTAATAAGCCCTGCGCAGGTGAGTCCTGTGGTAGCAGGGAACACATACCACATCTCCACGTGGTCCTGGGCAAGGAGGTACCTCTGGGGACTCAGGACTGGAGGCGCCTGCTCGCCTGCAGGGCTGGCTGCGCCCCTCTGCACACTTTCTTCAAGGAGCACGTCTGCACAAATCCCTCTCTTAACCTCCATTCTCTTGGCCTTTCTACGTCCTCCTTGTGACTAATGGCATCCAAGAGACCCACAGCCAATTCCTGGGACCTACGCTGGGCCTGGCACCTCTTTAATTTTAGCATCCTGTTACACTTGCTGTTAGGAGGAGCATTTTTGTTGACTTTCGCTGCAGTCATTTCAAAATCACGATATCTCACGCTGCCTGGAGTCTCTGAGGTGAAGATGGAAATGAATAGTTTAGTAGATGAAATATTGTAAAACATGGGAAAAATAAAAGTGGAGAAAAACTAGAAAATCACTCATTTTTTTTATAGTCACCCCTAGCCTGAAGCCATATCAAAATGAAGAGGAGGACCGAGAACATGAAGACTCCTGAATGTCCCCGACTCCCAGTGAAAAGGAAGTTGGGGATTGACAGAGGGAGGAGATCTCCTCCACTTGGATGCTCCCCACCCTGAAAAAAGTCTCTCCTTTCGTTCTCAGATCTTCTCTGATAATTTTTGTTTTCATTCCTATTGTTTTATGTCTTCTGGTACTTCCAAGTTCTTCTGAGTTTATCATGGTCTTCCCCTTTCTTACTGCACAAACACTGGGCCCCCAGATCTGTATTTGGTAGATACAATGCCATAGTGACTCAGATTTTCTGCTTTCCCAACAGCACTCACATCCACACCTTTAATGGACAGTGACGCATGGAATTCCCCCGTTGGCAGAAAATAGTATTGAGCCAGATTCTGAGTCATGCTGCATCACTGGGGCAGAAAAGGGCAACTTTTATGGGGGTCTCTCTGCTCGGGGTGGCTCCTCCAGGTTAAATTGCTGCAAATTTAAAAGATAAAGTGGGAAAAAGTATCACCCTCTGGGCAGCAGTATAGTGAGAGATTTGCCTGTGTACTCACCAGTAAGTCTAGCTTTTCCCCTCCTTATTCTTAGAGATCCTTCCTTTTATTCCAGAGAAAAATGTCAGGAGCAGAACGGAATGGCCCAAGTGAAGACTTCTTGGAGACTGCTACCTGAGGGAAAGCAAACAAACCACTGCGTTCGAGGACTCAAGCTTCTTGGCCACAGTTGACTCTTGAAGCCTGGATTACTCCTAGAGTCCATGGCCTGGTCTTGCTTTACACAGGGTGTCCTGAGATAATCAATAGCTTTCCACTTCACTCTCAAAGTGGCCTGGTTTGGACGATAAATTATATGATCACCCTACCTTAATTCCCCTGGACATTGTGCCATAGTCTGAGGTCTTCCTCCCTACTGGCCATTTGTAACCAAAGGCAGCAGATAAAGGGCTGCTGATAGGAGCCCTCAGTTCTACTGGCAGCAACAAACCCTTGATGCTCTACCAGCTCCCCAACTTTGCTCCAGTGTTCCCATATTCTTTTGACTCTCTCCTTGAGATTGCCACTCATCTTCTTCCTCTGAGACCATAGTTTCTTGGGAAATGCTCCCTCTTTATCTCTTTCCACTGGTGGAATTATGTCCTCTTTGCGTCAAAAAGAGAGCAGAGATCAAAGAGGCACCCAGTGCAGGTTCAGTCAGACCCCAGAAGGCACACACGTCCCTGCCAGCAGCAGGCTTTCTTCCCTCAGTGAGTGACTCAAAGACTCTTGCCATTTCATTATTCATTGATACTCTGGTTCACTTATTCAGCAAATATTTCTTGGGCACTTACTAAGTTCCAGGCACCATGTTGAGCCATGGGGATATGCAATAAATAACACAGAGCCAGAGTCCTCCTCTTCATAGAGCTTATATTTTAGCAGAGTACACAGACTTTGACATAGTCATACCTGCTGGGTGCTGGGTGCTGTGGGAGGATTTCAAATGGCAAGCAATGAGGTTGGAGAGATGGGCAGGGTCCTCTCTGTGCAGAGCTGTGGCAGCCATTTCAGGGAGTGAGGGAAGTGACTCAGATTTTCATTCTAAAACTGTGATTTGGGCTTCCAAATGGCCATGTTTGTGATGGGAAAGATGAATTATAAGCCACATGAAATACATCACAAAGGAGCATTTTCCACGGTACTAATCATCATGACAGCACTAGAACAGTGTAGAGGTGGTGATAAGATGTCTGTTTATATATATGTAGATAGCATCTCTGACAATCTGGGTGTCACTGGGAAAGGCGCCATTTGGATGGATACCTGAGTGATGAAACTGTCCAGTAATGTGGACATGAGTCAGAGCTGCCTGGGCAGCCATGAAACGACCACGCCAAGAATTCCATCACCTGGTCCCCACGCACTTTGACCGTCGATGTTGAAAAGTCCCTTTGTCAAGAAACAATAAGACTGTTGGACAGACATTTGCCAGACTGGGATTTGGTAGAATTTCTAGGTTCTATGTATAATTTGCATAGCCATTGTTTTAAATCCTGCTTTCTGTTAGTTAAATCCCTTTATACAGTCTTGTATGGACTATGTCTCCCGGTCTACTCCAAGTTAGCAGTCTGCTTCTGGATTTGATCCCACCAGTTATTGTGAGTGCTTCAGGATATCACTCCTCCCTCCACTAATTGCCCCCAGACTCTCTCTGGGATTCCCACTCTCTCCATCCTCCTGCTTTGCTCCCACATCCCTGGTGTCCACAATGAGGTGGAGAGGGCTTCTGACCCTGCCAACAGGTCTATGAAGATTCCACCCTCTGTTTGTGCCACTGCCTGAATTGCACTGAGCCAAGTCTCCTGAGTTCCCAGAGCTGCTACTCCTGCCCAGAGGACCCAAGGATTTTGTGTGAGAAGGCATTTCTGTGCTCCTAATGGGAGCTGGGGGTGGGAAGACTGCCACTAGCTGTTGGCTGTATTCCATTCTCTGGTTCTCAGGCAGGGTGTCTTGGCCTCCTAAGCTTGTACAGAGTGTGCAGAGGCTTTCTGAATTATTCTGTGAAGGCTTTCCTGGGACTCACTACCACAGTCCCCTCCATCATTGTCGCTGATCATGACCACCCTGGCTGTCCTCTGGCCCAGGGTTCTCCTTGGTTCCCCAGGCAAATAGGCTCCAGGGGCTCCCTCACCAATTCTTTAGACAGGCCCACATCTCCTGAATTCTTGCATGACCACAAGGGTCCACCTGGGATGCTGTCATGTTCATGATCTTCACCTTCAGGTATCAGCTCCCCCACCCACAAGCTTTCTGTATAAATCGCTACCTCAATACATATGTGCAATTCTCTTCTGTGTTTTGCTTTTCTTATTAGCACTTACCACTTTCTAACTTATTATCTAGTTTACTTATTTATCTTGTTTGTCTACACCATCTCCTCTACTAGAATGTAAGCTTCATGGGGGCAGGGTCTTTTAAAAATCTTTTTTGTCATACCACGATCATGAAGAATGCCTGCATTCAAAGCTCAAGAAATATCAGGTGAACGAATGAATGAAATAATTTATTCTTTAAATGTTTTCTTGTTCCAGAGTTGGAAAGTGAAGAGCATGGACCTCAGTGGGCAATAATGCGATGAACTTGGCCCATGGCAGAGCTTGGCTGGCAACCCTGGAAGACTGTTCCATAATTAAGTCAAGCTAACCCCAGGCTGCAGTGCAGTAAAATGTTTCATTTTTACATACATGGTCTCTTCTGATGAAGGAGGCAGAAGAGCCTATGTGTTCTCACCTATATCAGGAGGTTTAATACACACCCTGGATTGAGCTGGACTCCCCAGAGCACCTGAGCTGCAGTGTAGGAGCATCAGTGGCCAATGAGGCCAGCTGGCCCATTGCAATGATGCCCATGGACAGGAGGGGGATTGAGGCCAGCCTAGCTGAGCACCAGCTATTTCCAGCAGGGAGCTGCTTAGTGGTTGGTGGTTGGTTGGGACACCACTCAAACCAAGCAAAATTGTTAGGAATGGCCAAAAGTCTTCTGGCATCTCCAAAACAATGCTTCATGACACCAAATAATCTAACCAGTTTTGCCAGTTTTTTCAGCTAAATTTTATTCAGCTTTTATACTCGCTACAACCTCTTTGTCTGTGAGTGTATATTGGGCTCCTCCTAGTGGGTGACACAAAAACAGGAGATGCATTTAAGTCACTGTCTTAGGGGAGACCAAGACAACAGCAGCAAGGAGAGCTAACACTTAACTGAAGCTTACTATGTGCCAGGCTCTGTTTTAAGATTTAACCAATCAGGTGCGGCAGACATATTTATTCTCTTTGTGGATAATGTGGAGACTAAGACTGGGAGTCAGTGACTTGCCCAAGGTCGGCTGCTAGTTGCTGGCCGGTGGCCCAGATGCCCTCGGCAGCCCTGCTGCCTGTCCGGTTGCCAGCTGTTGCCGAGAGCTGCGAGGCCACCTTCAGTTGACAACTAAGGGCCCTGGGTTCCAGCACCGCTTCGGCCACAGCTCCTCTTCCAGTCTCCCATCCCTCAACCTCTTGAGCTAACAGCAGTTTAGCGATTGCAGCTCAGGGCCGCGCGGGCCACTCAGCGGTAAGCGCTGTCCCCTGTGGATACACTTTGCCTGCCTGGAGGGATGGAATGTCCGACTTTTACACACTCGCAGTGTCTCTCGCCACATACAGTCACACGCACTCTCTCTCTGCCTGAGAGGCCCTGTCTGACGCTGCGCCTCCTGGCTCCGTGCGGGAAGGGCCTCTCTCGGTTAACTGTCTCCCTGTTTCCCGAGGCCCAGGATTTCTGGGAGATGCGCTCCCCCTAGTGGCAAGCACCTCAGCCTTCTCTGCGGGGGGCTTTTCTTTCTCCTAAGTCACTTCCTCCCATCCCTCCACTAATGGTTTAAGGTTTGGAGAAATCAACCCCCTCTCCTTCCTGTGTGGAGAGAAGCAGCACCCTTTCCCTCTCTTCTCCAAAGAACCCCTCACTCACGCCCTCGGCGTTCCCTCCCACACGTTGGATGTGGGTCTTGAGCTCGGGGTCACAGAGCAGACCACATCTTTTGGCCTCTCCTCGGGCGACCCCCTAGCTGCTCTCTTTACAGCATGGCGGGTACTAGTTGTCTGCTCATATCTGCATTGGTGCTCAGCCAAACTCAGAGGTGGGGAAAGTCCTATTTAGCATCAAGACATATATATTTTATTACAGGATGGAGTTGGAATTATCTGGGGTAGGTATGGAGAGGCTTAGCCTACCCGCAAGATAGGAAATGTGTGGAGTTTAAAAGATGTCCTTCTCGGTGACAGACCTGTGAGGCACCCCAGAACCTGTTTCCTTAGCCCCATCAAGCCAAATGGGATGGACTCCTTTGAAGATCTTTGTCTTGTCATTATGCCAAGAGCCCCAGGGAAAGTGCTCTGGGGGGGTGGGGGAGGGGGAGACAAGGCTTGGGATGATGTGAACAACAGCCATGGCCTCAGCTCTGGGCCTGCAGTCCTTAAAGAAATTGCAAGGGCACTGGCACCATTGTGCAGGTGACTGCAGAGGCAAATTAGAAAAACAGGTACAAGGGAGAAAGATGCAGCGATTGCCAAAGAGGTGTGTCTGTCGCTCAGTCTGACATCACAGGCAAGTACTTAAAGATGCCACTCAGGCTTCTGATTATTCCCAGTGCCGATGAAAGCCAGGGAAGCAAGGGTTTCTAAATCTGCACAAATAGTCCACAATACACTAAGGGTTAAATATGAGACTAAGATAAATTAATAATAGCTAATATTTATGGAGCGCATACTGGGTGTCTGTCTTGTGCTATATGCTTTATATTTGTTTGTTCTTTAAAACATTCCAATGAGGTAGGTAATATAATCAACCCCATTTTCATGTTTAGGAAATGCAGGCTCAGAAAGGTTAAGCAACCTGCCTCTGGAAGATCGGTTAAGTGAAAGAACCAGAATTTAAACTCAGGCCTTGTTTCAGTTACTATTGCTGCATAACAAATTACCCCCAAATCGAGTGGCTTAGAACAAGAGCAATCATTTTATTGCTCACGCTTTCTGTGAGTCAGGAATTTGGGAAGGACTTGATTGGGTGGTTCTGGCTCCAAATAGCCTACGCTAGCACAGTCAGATGGTTCTGGAGCTGGAAGACTGTGGGCAGAGGGATTGGAGCAGTTGGGGGGCAGGCCAGGTATCCCCCTCTTTCTCTTTATGTAGTTTCAGGGCTTTTACATCCAGCTTCTCCTTGTGGGCTCTTTTGTGCTTTCTCACAGCACAGCAGCTTCTGAAGGGCAATTGGATTTTTCTAGGACAGGGTAGAAAATGAAATGAAAGTGGTTGGTTAAACATATAACCAAATGTTATTATTTCATAGCCCTTTAAAATATTTATGGACTAGTCACAAATTAGAAAAAAAAATCCTTTGCAAATTCTTGTTTGTTGCTTTTTGGTTTGGGTGATAAGGTCAAGGTAGGTATAGGAATTCAGAAGTTTTTAGTAGGGAATGCTTTGTGATAGGGCTGGGCTGTAGCTGGTTTTGGAGCAAAGGGTAGGATTAGGAGGTGAAGATGCAGCAGGACATGATTAGGGCAGTGTAGAGGGAAAGAGCATCTGGCTGGAGTGGAAGATTTCTTTGGGAAGGTAAGGGAAAGGGTTAGCAAGATACAGGCTTATTCATATCCTATCTGGAACCATGAAGATCTTTCGAGATCATCTGTCTCAGACATCTTTGTTTAGACATAAAATACCTAAACCCCCCCTAAGTTGAGAGATTTGTCCAAGATCTCACAAGAAGTAGTGCTTTTTAACTCCTTTAATCTGGAGTTCTTATTTCCCTACATCTCGATTTACAGAGTCCAGATTGTGTATGCAGTTGAATTCCAAACCTAGAAATCTGGAATTCATCTGAAAGCAGTGGAAAACATTTGACATTTTTTTAAAATCTTTTTTTAAAATTTATTTTTTATATATCTATATATATTTTTAGGGTACATTGATTACATAAATGACATTTTTTTTATTAGGGAAGTGACCATATTTAATTCATGTGGGCCAACTCACATTTTAAAATCCACAGCAAAGTTCTTGGGTAGATTTCGTTGAACTACAGTAGCAGCTTACCATGAGACCACTAGATGGCAGTCTGTTGCAGGAGGGAGAGAAGGGAGTGGTAGATGCAGGGTGTTTAATTTGTAAATCTTATCTTGAATGGTACTTGCAAACAGCTTATGAAGTATTGTAGCCAGGTATTATAAATGCTTCTAAATGTATTCTTATAAAGTTTCTTTCTGTTTGGGTTTACTACTTCCATTTTCTTCTTTCTTTTAACTTGACTCGGCTCTTGTTTCAACGCATATGCAATCTTCAAAAGGAATAGAAAACAGATAGCAGTTAAAATATAAAATGTAAAAAAAAAAAAAAAGAAACCAGATAGCAGGGATATGCCTTATTCATTACTATATCCCCTGTGTCTAGAATAGTATCTGGCCCACAGTAGGGACTTGAACATATTTGTGTTTTCTTTCTTCTTCTTTTGTTTCCCCCATGTCCTAATCACTGCATTTTAAAAACTTTTTTTATTTTGAATGAATTTTAGGCTTAAAGAAAAGTTACAAAAATAGTACTGAGTTCCCTTATACTGCTCAGCCTATTTCCCATAATGTTAATATCTTATACAACCATAGTACAAATATCAAGAATAAAAAATTAACATTGGTACAATCTTATTAACTAAATTAAAAACTCTATTTGGATTTTGTCTGTTTTTCCACTAACCTTTTCTTTCTGAAAGCAATATTAGAAACACATAATAATAAATGGGTTAGTATAAAGAGACAAAGAGACTGTTATTTACAAATATTTACACAGGGGTAAAAACATCAGTAAAGCTAGGTTATCAAAGAAAACAACTCACTAAAAATTCTTCCCTCAACTCTAAACCTTGATAAAATATGCAAATATCCTTCCAGAATTTTCCAAGGTATATATACACATATGTTTACATTTCTTTCTTTAAACGGCTCTTTTGCATGTATCACGTTAAACTTGAATTTGTACTGAATATACTTTGAACACATTTTCTTGTCCACAGGCATTCTCTACAAAATAATTAAGAGTGCTATAGCATACATTTACAGGATACAGCAGGTTTATATAAGTAATTCCTTATTATTGTATTTTTTCTTTTGGTTTACATCTTTCTATTTTAAATGTAGATGATATTTTAAGGTAGTACCTGAGGGTTACTTTCCCCTGTGATTCCTCATATCCACCCTTTTGGCTGACTATGCTCACTGCCCTCATGAGGAAGGGGTTTACTATCTGGGACAAAAATATTCCAGGAGCTTCTCAAGGGATTTTTTAGAGTCATGTGGTGACAAGAGCCTTGAAAGTCAAGCCTTTGTTTTCAAGTATCCTAAATTGAAAGTGAATAATCCTTTGAATTTCCGAAGCTTGGCATTAAATTCCCAGGTGCCAGCCATGAAGAAGCCTAGCACACAGTTTGTTCAGTACCCATATGTACACTTTTTTGTCGAATACATACTTCAGAATGAAACCGGTGGATTATAACACAAGTTTATGATCGGCTTCAGTAGATATTGCCAATCAGTATTCCTAAGTAGTTGTTCCAATTTGTACTTCCATCAACAATGTATTAGAGGGCCAGCTGCTGTGTATTCCCAGGAACAACTGGTAACTAAAGAATAGTTTTGAGAATAGTCACTCTGGTGGGCATGTAGTGGTCATTTATTCTGGTTTTAATTTTCATTTCTCTGTTTGCTAATGATGTTGAGAATCTTTTCATAGTCTCATTGGACATTGGCCTATTCTAATCATTTGTGAATATTCTATTAGTTTGTCTTTTTGTTGTTGATTTGCAGAAGTATTTTATATGTTCTGGATAATAGATCTTTTTCAGAAATGTTCATTGCGAATATCTTCTACCAGTCTGAGTCTTGTGTTTTTGCTCTTAATGGTTTATTTTTGATGATCAGAAATTCTTAATATTAATTAGGTCAATTTATCAATCTTTTTATTTAGCACGAGTGCTTTTTGTGACCTATTTTAAAAAGTTTTGTCTAAACAAAGTTCATGAAGATATTTTCCTGTGTTAGGTCCTAGAAGCTTTATTATTTGATCTTTGACCTTTACCCCCATAATCCATCTAGGATTTATTTTCATGAATGCTGGGAAGCACAGGATAAACTTTATTATTTTTTTAACTATAGATATCCAGTTGACCCAGAACCATTTGCTGAAAATATACTCCCTTTTCTCCATTGAATGGTGGAGAAACACTATCAAATTAAATTCCTATTTATCAAAAGCTTACCAGGTTTCTTATATTATATTAAATATAATGGAAATTTTAAAACTCATAACAAATTGTGCAACATTGTGAACATAATTAAGAGCATAATTAAGAGCACTGAATTATATATTTGATTGTGGTTAAATGGGGAATTTTAGGTTGTATATATATATATGTTACTGGAATAAAAATTTTAAAAAACCTATAGGACTGCACAACACAGTAAACTGATGCATGGACTATAGTTAACAGTACTATTATAGTAATATTCTTTCATCAATTGTAACAAAGGAACAATGCTAATGCAAGTTGTTAATCATAGGAGGGTATGTGAGAACTCTGTATGTTTTTTTTTTTTTTTTTA
>PVKH010025467.1:0-13411 GCA_004027955.1 Chaetophractus vellerosus | reverse complement strand
ACTGTGGCTAGTGGCATCTCAGCCCCTGGAGCCAGAGTGGGCTGGCCACATGGTTCAGCTCCCACCAGAACCTCGGCTGGCTGCCCAGAGCTTCTGCTTTTCTGGGCTTAGGAGCCATTCTGGCAAAGGCCAGGTCTTGGAGAGCTGGGGCTGGGTGTGGGGGAGGAGTCTTATCAATGACTTCACATTTATGGAGCAGTGTTAATTACCAACATTTTTAAACTACTAACCACATGCGGAGAACTGTTCTAAGCATTTTACATGTATTAATTCTTGTGATCCTTGCAACAACCCTGTGAGGAAGGTACTAGTATTATCCTCATTTTACAGATGTGAAAACTGAGACACAGAAAGGTTAGTAACTTGCCCAAAGCCACACAGGAAGTGGCAGAGCTGGGATCAATATCCTGGCAGCTCCTGACACCTAACCGCTGCCTCCCTGTACAGAGAATTATATTTTGTCACCCCTCTGTTGAGGCATCTGGGGTTGTTTTTGATGTCTTGCTGTCACATACATTACCACATTACATTTCTTTTTCGAGATGGGCAAGTGTTTCCCTAGGATTTCTGAGTCAAAGGTGTTACACATGCTTCATTTTGATAGAGTGCCAAGTTGCCCTCCAAGAAGCTGCCCTGGTTTACCTCAGCAGGTGCCTTTTCTCCACCAGGTCCCTCAAAGAGCAGCAGAGGCCAGGGTAGGTGGAGAGGACCAGGAGAGGCAGTGGCCTCCTTGCTAGACTCAGGCTCAGGTTCCAGTCTCCCAGTCTGGGAGGGTTTCCCACAGGACCAGTCCTCCTCTCTGTGAAGGGAGGCTTTGATGGCCCCCTCTCAACAATACCTGATGCCCCTCGATTCCCCACATAGCCCCCAAATCAGCATCAGGCCAGTAGGGGTGGGGCAGCAAGGCGGTGTTGGCAAGGGCAGGGCCTCCAGGGTCCATTAGCACCTGGAACCGAGAATAGACGGGTCCTCCAAGGGATACAGGCTGCAGAATGTAGTGGCACTGGGGCCAACTGTCACAACCTCAGGTCCCCTCCTGAGGCCTCTTAGCCCCAGCTTCCCTACCAGAAAACAGAGATATGAACACCCATGCCGTGGGGCCTTACGGGTTAAATGAAATAAGGTGTGTGAGAATTAAATAAAATGACTCAAAGGTGGTAGCCAAGACATGCCAGTTTCCTCTCCTCCTTCCCTTTAAGGGTGAATGTTTTAGCATCCATCCATCCATCCATCCATCCATCCATCCATCCATCCATCCACTTGACATTTACCCAGCACTTACTTCTAGTTGGAGCTGTTCTCTTGCTCCCATTGTTGGGCTCCTGTCCACTTCCTCTGAGAGCAACCTCGCTTTCCCTTTCTCCTGTTGGCATCCCTTCTCTGACCCACTCCTCCCCTCCCTGACACCTCCCTCTCCCCCAAAGCCCTGAGACCCATGAGTTCCTCAGCCCAGTGTATGTTTCCTGGAGCCAGATGCAGCATCTCTGCACATTCAGGTGCCACAGCTGGAGAGTGCCAATTATCATCATATTTTATATCTGGTCTCATGAATAATTCAAGGCCCAGAAAGCAAGTGCATGATAATCAACATGAAGCGGAGGGGGAACTCCAGTCCAACACAGCCCCATTGGCTTTATGATAGGATTTTGCCAAGATTAAATGCACAGCACCTGACCCTGTGTTCTTGGCTTGCATTTGAAGTCACTTTCCATATTGCGATAATGTGCCCAAGCCCCATAGAGTCCACAACAGGAGTTTTTTTTTTTTCCCCAGAAGCCTGTCTATTAATGAAATCCAGGGGAAAAAAAAGGACAGAGGTGCCTGCGGAAATACACCAACCTCTGTCCCTTAAAATTTTCTGTGCAAAGTTCAGGTGTCTGTGACCCGAACCTTCTTTGCCCCTTGATTTATCTTTTTTCCCAGCAAACTCTGCCCCTCCGAGGCAGTGTCAGTCTCCATCATCTGTGGCCCCAGCCCCACCAAGGCCCTAGCACTGAGGAGGCCTACAGCAAAGATTTGTGGCACGGACTTTTACTTGCATTATCTTTTCAGGAACACTGGCCCTGTTTCTGGGAGATTTTCAATGGGTAATTGCCTCAAACACTTCAGTTCTAAGCTTCTTTGTCTTAAAGATCTCCTGTCTGATACAAAACATTCCGGAAACAAACATTTAAATGCACCAGGCAGATTCCCTCTTTGAAGCCATGCTTGAAGTCTTTCCATAATTGATTTATTTTATAACCTCGAATGTTTGGATGTTTGTATTCTTTCCCCCTTTAAAAAAAAAAAAGAAGAAGAAGCTTCTGCTAAAAGGCAACAATTGAAAACTGAAAATGGGATGGTGTAGCTTGAATATTTACCAGTGTGTTTTGGCTGAGTTCTGTGAGATGCAGACAGGAGTCTAAAATAAGGTTAATTGTGCCTTTTAGCACATCAAAGTGTTTTTCTGAACATGGTGTTCTGGTATGAACCTGGCTCCCAGATATAAACCAGGCTCCCTGGTGAGATCCTGGCTCCCTACTGAGAACTTGGCTACCTAGTGAGAACCTCACTCCCTGGTGTAAACCTGACTCCTTGGTGTGAACCTGGCTCCCTTGTGAGACTCTGATTCCCGGGTATGAACCTGGCTATCGGGTGAGAACCTGCTCCCCAGGAGTAATTCTGTCTCTCTGGTTTGAATCTGGCTCCCTGGTGTGAACCTGGTTCCCTGGAGAGAAGCTGGCCCCCAGGTGCAATTCTCTCTCAGGTGTGAACCTGGCTACCTGGTCAGAACCTGGCACCCAGCTGTAATCCTGGCTCCCTAGTAAGAACCAGATTCCCCGATATGAACCTGGCTTCCTGGTGAGAACCTGGCCTCCAGGTGTGATTCTGTCTCTCTAGTGTGAACCGGGCTCCCTTCAGGATCTGTCTCTCTGATAATAACCTGGTACAAACCTAGATACCTAGTGTGAAGCTGGCTCTGATATTTTCTTTTTCTTTTAGGGACCCTGTTCCTTCAAGGGCCTCCCACCACCCTTAAGATAACGGCCCGTCTCCTTGTCACGGCCCACAAGGCCCTGAGAGCCAGGTCCTTTCCTACCTTTCTGACCTCGTCCTTGGATAGCCTGCCCTGGCTCTTGATGCTGCTCATGCTGAATTTCTGCATTTCCTCTGTTTACTGTTCTTTTACCGCCGAGCCTTTGCCCATGCTGGAACCTCAGTTAGGAGAGCCCTTCACCCCTGCCCCGACTCCCTGTTCACCTGGAGCGCTCCCTGTCACCCTCCAGATGGCAGCTCATCACCGCTTGCCCAGCAGCCTTACGCTCCACGAGCAAACTTGCTTTCTGCCTGTCACAGGACAGATGCTCAGTAAATGTTTGTTGCTGGAATACACGCATGCATGCATACTGGTAGACTGCGGTTTTATTGGATAATATTTTGCAATAGACGATGCTCTAGCTAAAGAAACTTATAGAAATATTACCTAAATTAAATTACAAATTCCTTCATTACAAACATCTTGTATATTTGTGAACAGCTGGCCAGTACCAAGCCAAGGGAGTGAAAAGAGCTCTCTTTTGACCATGGGAAAGAAAACTATTCCCTCAATTGTTTTGGTTAATTCGTTTTTTTAAGTAGCTTTATTGATATATAACTCACATGCCATACAATTCATCCGTTCACAGCATGCCATTTAATGTTTTTTACCGTATTCACAGGGCTGGCACCGTCCCCACAATCTAATTTTAGAACATTTTAACATTTTTGTCCTCCCCCAAAAGTCCCCATAGCCATTAGCTGTCACTCTCTGTTGTCCCCCAGGCACACAGCCCCAGCCTGAACTGCCACTAATCTACTTTCTTTCTCCACATATTTGCCTATTCTGAACCCTTCTTATAAATGGAATCCTACAATATGTGATCTTTTGTGACCGGCTTCTTTCACTTAGCTTTTCTCCAAGGTCCATCCATGTAGTAGCATGTAGCAGTACTTAATTTCTTTTTATTGCCAAATAATATTTCATTGTATGGATATACCACAAAACAGCCATTCATCAGTTTCTTTGTTTTCCTGGTTTCTTGCCAGAGTGTACAGTAAGCCATGAATTTGTGGCTAGAGGAACAAGAATCCCCCTAGCCACCATGTCCTTTTATACGCAAGTGCCCCTCAAGTCACTATAGTCTCTCTTTACTGCATGGCAGAGAACCCACTTATCCTAGATTCTCCATGAATTTCCAGAATAGCCTCTCCAAGCCCACTCAATTCATAATAGAGAAAAGAGCTGGGGAGAGAAAGCAGTGACAATAAGGAAATATAAATCATTTCAAAGGGAAGTAAACATTATTAACAACTTTGAATGGATTAAATAAGCATCTATGGGGGGCCGGCTGTAGCCCAGTTGGTAGGGCGCCGGTTTACCACATAGGAGGCCTTGGGTTCGGTTCCCGGGGCCTCCTCGAGCTGGCAGACTGCCTTGAGAAGGCAAGCCGCCACAGGCAGGGCAAAAGCCGCCGCGGGCAGGGCAAGCTCGCGCCGCGCAGTGAGCTGACTTGGCGGGTCCCCGCACCAGGGGTGGACAAGCAGACACAAAAGAACGCAAGAATGAACACAGTAAGAACAAGCAGAAAGGGGGAGGATATATAATAAATAAAAAATAAATCTTAAAAAAAAATAAGCATCTATGGGACTAACCTGGGAACCTGTTTTCATGTGAAGTGAAATTTAAATTCTAAACAATTATCTCTAAGATAAGCTTTCAGAAAAAATAATCATTTATGATTTTTCTGTACAATGACTGCATTTCAAAGCTCAAATAAAGCATATTTTGTTTTGGCCCAAACAAAGAAAAACAGTAAACTCTTCTTAATACATGCTGAGGCTATTTTACAAAGTTAAATCTAAAAGGAGGGAGCAGATGTGGCTCAAGCAGTTGAGTGCCTGCCTCCCACATTGGAGGTCCCAGGTTCAGTTCCTGGTACCTCCTGAAGAAGGCAAAAGCAAAACAACAAGGAAAACCAATGATAAAACCAATATAGGGAAGCCAGTGGCACAGTGGTTGAGTGTTGGCTTCCCACATACGAGGTCCTGGGTTCAATTTCTGGCCCCTGGTTCCTAAAAAAAATAAAAAATAAAAAATAAATCCAAAAGGGGTGAGTTTATTTTATTTGGGCCTCATTGAAATAGACATCTTGCACAACTTTGTTTTTTTCTTTTCAGTAATATATAGGAACATTCCCCAGAAGCCTAGAATCTTTACCCAAAGTAATCAGTCAAATTTCTCACTATTTTGAGATGAGTTGAAAATGATCTCAAATAGTCAAGTTAATCAGAAAGAGAGCAAAAAACAGTCATAATGTTTTTTGGTTCTTAAAGACTCTGTCTCTTTAGTTTGGGATTAAAATGGGCCTTGCAAATTTTTTTGAAAGTTACATTATTTTGCTGTCTTTTTAATGTAAAACTGCAGGCTATTTGAACATTTACCAACACCTCAGACTACCAGAGCTGGGCCTCAGGTGTGGAAACAGACCCAGAATGGTGAAGTGACCCGACCAAGATCACATTTGGGTTCACAGCAGAACCAGGACTGACTCAGCCTCTGGAATGAGAGAGCTGATGCTGTCGACCTCAGAGTCGGGTAACGTGGAGGGTCCTCTGAGCACCACAGGGGGCCACAATCAGCCAGCACACATCACATTGCAGAGGAGAGGGCCCAGGAAGGTGCAGGAAGCAGAGAGGTGATCGCTCACCCACTGCCAGGAGCAGCACTGAGTGCTTTGTGTGCACTATCTCATTTAATCCTCAAAAGAATTCTATGTGGTCAAGATGATTTTTCTATAGGTCAAGAAACTGAGACTTGAAGAAATTAAATTGATTGCCCAAGGTCACACAGCTACTAGTTAGCAGATCCAGGATGTGAACTCCACAGCCCATGTCCTTTCCGCGTTTATCTGCTTCCCCAAGAGGTCTGGACATTGTCTCGGTGAAGAATTGGGGATGTTTAGCCTGGAGAAGAGAAGACTCTCTGGGAAGTGAAAGTGGCCTTCATGCTTTTTTAGGCTCTCGGGGTTAAGAGGGGCCACCGCATCTTACATCAATATAAAGGCAGGGCTTTCTAAGTCTGCTCTCTGCACACAACAGCTTGCTTTGTGAGGTAGCAAGCTCCCTGTTGCTAGAGTTATGTGAACAGAGGCTGGAGGCTCACCTGGGGGGCCAGAGGTGGGGTGAAGGCTCTACTTCAGGAGTAGACTAGAGGATCTGTTCAACTGAAATTTCACATGACACTTTAGCAGGGCTGTCACTGGCATTCACGAAAATGGAGTGCCTTTTATGGGAAAGTAATTTCTAAAATTTTGATCCTTCTTGATGGGCATTTATCCCTGGAAAACTGACCCCAGTGGGAGCACTGGAGTAAATCTACAGTGTTCTGTGATTCCTCTCACAGAGAGCAATGCCACACAGCCGTATCTCTGCTCCGCAGAGCCCGGGGTCCCAGGAGGTGGTGGTAGAATTCTGGGAATGAATGAAAGAATGAACAAAAGAATGGCTACATGATCAAGCAAGTTAGAGAAATGTGTAAGCTAAAAAGAGTCAACATATTTCTTTAATGCAGATCTCTTGGGCCTTTAATAAGTTAATACGCGTGTTGACTCTATAGAATCGAGTTTTGCTCAGGCAAAACTCCCCAAGCTTTTTATCCCTCCCCCCACCCCACAATTCCTATTAGCATCTCAGGAGACCCCAAAGTTCCCCAGGATGCAGTTTGAGAGGCAGGAGAAGACTAGGGACTTTATCATCAGAACGACTCCGAGTCCAGTGTTGTTTCCCATTCCCTGCTCTGAGCTTCAGGTTCCTCATGTATGAAACGAGACGGCAATCACTGCCACATAGGATGGGCTGCAGGATTCCGTGAAATAATGGATGTGAAATGCCATGCATGGGCCTGACACCGCGTGGGCTGGAAATAGATATGGGTGCCATTTATTACCTCATAGGCACTAAATGTATTACCGCAGGGGTCGTTGTGAAGATGAAATGAAGTAAGATGCAAAATGATGTGTACGAAGGCGCTGGCACCTAGGAGGCGCTTTCTAAACGCTGGCTTGCCTTCCTGCCCTGGCCCTCTGGGTGCTGGTAGCTGGCTAGTAGCAGGTTTCCTATGCTGGGAAGCCATCAGCTACTTAGAATACGGAGCATTTCCCATCTGCTTATGGCTCTTCTGAAGAAGGTGACATTCTAAGCTTCATCAGGCCCTTGAGTTTTTAAGTAATTGAAGTGCTAAGAGACTGAAGTGACTCACTCTGTGCTGTTTATTCTGGTCTCGTTTGCACAATAGAAAGGAAAATCATCAGCTCTAACCACCCACTGCAAAATGTTAAAGATGAGAATAGCTGGAGAAAATACTGAAAATAATATCCTGTGCCCAGTTTGGCTCTTCTTTGCACCGGTGGGGTTGGAAAATATGAGTGGCGGATCCTGAGTCATCGAGTACAGTAGCTTCCTGTACTGCTTTGTCCCCTGAAGAGGTGGGGCGCGGAGGGGAGGGGAGGGAGAAGGGAGACGGACGTCCTGCGCGACCCCGTCAGACCCACAGTCCATGCTGGCAGCCAAGGGGAAAATAAGTTTTAAAGGTCCGCTGTCGTTGGCTGAACACCTGCTGTCTTAGTTTGCGTGGACTACCCTAACAAAGCACCGTTAAGGGGTGGCTTAAAAACAAATGTATCGCCTCACAGGTCGGGAGGCCAGGAGGGAAATCAAGGTGTGGGAGGGCCATGCTCCTTCTGAAGTCTGGAGGGGCGAATCTGCTCCGTGCAGCTCTCCTTGGCGCTCCGCTCTCTGCCTCATTGGTCACCTGGCCTTCTCCCCTGCGTCCGCTGTGTCTCCTCCCCGCCTCTTCTAAGGTCACCAGTCACATCAGATTAAGGGTCCACGCTATTCCAGTTTAACCTCATTTTAACTTACCTAATTCCATCTGTAATGACTCTATTGCAAAATAAGGTCTCATTCTGAGGTCTTGGGAATAAGCTTCAACATATCTTTTTGAGGGACACAGTTCAACCCATGATACCTACTATGTGCGATACATGCTGCCGGGCACCGTGGAGGGGATGGAGTTACCCCAGAGGCAATCCTCAACTGTTAATAATGTAAGAATCACAATGCAAGCCACCACCTCTTAAGCATCTCCTATGCACAGGCGCAGTGCTTGGCACTTTCTATTCCGTATCTAAAATACAATTCTTCGAGGTAGGAAGCAGCATTCACTTTTCATGGGAGTGAAACCGAGACATCCATTCCTCCATTCAACAGATGTTGAGCCCCTACTGCGCGGGGGCTGTGCTGGATGCTGAAAGTGCACAGAACCATAGGGCTCAGGGCTCCCTGAGGGCTTGCAGCCCAGTGGAGCGGAGTGGAGGCGGCTTTCTCAAGGCCACAGAGCCACCAGTGGCTGGCAAGCCCTGCTCCCTGAACCCCCAGACCTGCGCCCACCCCTCAGCATCAGGAAGCCCCCGCCAGGCTCCCTGATTCCCAGGGATAGGACAGATCTGGTGCAGTGGGGCAGAATGAGCACAGCCCATGGGTCTACACCAGAGTCAATGACACGGCTAATTTATTTTAAATAAAAACATTTAAAAGCCTGAGTTGCACCATGTAGCAAAGAAGACATTGTCTTTTACCATTACAGGGGATTCTGCTGCAGAAATTACCATACTGTACAGGAGTATCACAGAAGGCCTCTGTGCGCACCGTGCGTCCCCAGACCTGCCTCCTTAGTTCCCTCCCCCGAGCCCCAGAGGGGAAGCCTCCAGAGGGGAAGAGAAAGTCATTGAGTACCTACTATGTGCTGGTACCTTTACCTGTATTAGCTCACGACAAGCCTGCAAGGTAACAACTATTATCTCTGTTTCACAGAAGAGAAACCAAAGGTTCAAAGATGACCAAGCCAAGGTCACTGAGGAAGAGTAGGAACCCAGATTTAAATCACACTCCTCCTAGAGTTAGCCTGGACTCTCTCCCCACTAAGGGGGGTGTGGGCTCAGGATATGTAAATGTGCTCAGTACAGCATATGGGAAAGTGTAAACACCCAGGAACCCAAGACCCAGACTCTGATCTGGCTCAGCTGTGACAAGCTTTGTGATGTAAAATAGACTGTTTGATCACCTGGATCCTCATCTGTAAAATGTATGTGTGAGTGCACGTGTGCATACGTGTGCGTAGGTGTGTGCACGGATGCGAGGCTTTGTGTGTGGCATACAGGCCTTCCCTGCTTCAGGGTGGATTTCAGGAGCAGGTAATAATGTATCCTGATTCCTTTGGGCTTTGCTAGGAGAGGTCACCTGCAGAAAGCAGTGGTTCCCAGAGCACATTGCGTGATCGTCATCCTCTCTCTTCCCACTCTCCTCGTTTTGGGTAGCCATCAGTCAAAAGGAAATGCCTTAATGGAACAGTGCCTTCTGCTCTCCAAGAGCAGGGGCTTTCATCATGCTGAGCCAGCATCACGACTTTGCTCCCTCAACGCAAAGCATCTACCTGCTGGCCACGGGCCTTCCAGAAACACCAGAAAGGAGTTGGCCTCTAATGTTAACAACGGCTCTTGGATAAGATGTGAGCATTTGGTCTTTGGATACACATACATTTCCACATATGAATATTCCAGGATGGTTGTGTCTAGATTATATTTTGTTCAATTAAATTACCTTTTAGTTTACAATGAAATTTGAGCCTGCAAAAATACAAAAATTATGAATTACAAAGGTTCTGATGGTCAATCCCATTACCCAAGCCAGAAATCTGGGAGCTCTTCTCTCTTCCTAACCATCCACATCCAATTAATTTGCAAGACGTGTCGCTACTGATTTACCACCCAAATCTCTCTCCCGTCTGTCCAGATCTTTCCATCCCCACTGCCGCCCCCTCATCTTTTCTTACCTGAATTAATAAAGCAAACTCCTGACTGGTTCTCCCTACCCCCACCCTACATCTCACCTCCAGAGTGAGTGTGATTAATTTCCAATCAGGTCATGAGCATCTCCTGTTTAAAGCCCCCCTGGGGTTCCTCATCACTTTCCAAGTAAAATTCAAGCCCCACAGCATGGCATCTACAGCCCTTGGTGGTCTCAGCCATTCCGTGCTCACCCCCTCCATCCCCCAAGCACACCACCACTGAGCCAGGCCACACTTTGGGATGGTCCTTGAACCCACCACGTCCTCAATGCCTCCCTCTCTCTTTGCAAACACTGCCTGGGGTGGTTTTCTGTCCCCTCCTTGCCCACCTCTGTGTTGTTGAGGCCATCTCGAAATCATCTGTGCTGACCAGGCCTGAAGGTCTTCTCACTCTGGACTCTAGGAATCGATTTACTTCTCTCCCTCCAGATGGCAGGCCACTTGCAAGCTGTCTTTCACCTCAACATCCATATAGCACAGTCCGTTGAATGAATGAATGAATGATTACTCAGAAAGTTTCTATAAGGCTTTAGAGTATTTGCTTAGAAATAATGATATATTTAACCATGGAAGCCGAGGAGAGAGAAAATGAAGCTGCTGCCAATAGGTGATCAATCAAAAGAGAAGAGCACTTGTCTCTGAAAATATCATGTGAGTCAATGAGAAAATAAGGACTAATTCTTAAAAATTTAGTGTACATTGGACTTTTTAAGGAATGCTGTCATTGTATGAAGTGCAATAGACCCATGTTCATTTGAAAGGACATTTTAAAAACCCTTACAGAAGTCATGTACGTGTACATTAAAAACATTTTGGAAAATACATTAAAAATCAGTCATAGCCCCAGCACCTAAAGCCAACTACCAACATGTTGGGTTAATTCCTTTCAGTCTTTTTTCTGTGTGTAGGTTTAAGGTTTCTTTTTCAATATCAAACTGATTTTATTCTCCATATATCATTTTGCAAGCCACGTTTTCCCCATATAGTATTAGCATTTTCATGGAATTGCACCCACATTATTTAATGGCAATCTAAAACTCCATTGAGTGCATGTTCCATAGATTACATCTAATCCCTCTACTGTTAGATGTTTAAATTGTTTCTCCTATTTCCTTATCCTGAATAATGCTATTATACTCATACTTCACGACTTTCATTAGGACAGATTCCCAGCAGCAGAACTGCTGAGTCAAAGGCTGTGAACATATTGAAGGCTCTTGCTACCTATTTGGCAATCAGTTTCCCCAATTTACACTCTCCCCAGAAATGTATGAGAATCCTCGTTTTACTGCACCTTTACCCACATGCAATTATTACTTTAAAATATCTATCCCATTTTGACTGGCGAGAAATCATTTCATGCTGTTTTGCTTTGCATTTTTGGATTAAGAATGAGACCAAGCATTTTCCACATGTTTACTTACTAGGTTTATTTTCTCACCTGTGAATTGTGACAGAGCCTAATCTTCATTGATGGAGAAACGTCTTAGTCTAGAGCGAGAGCGTCAGAGCTTGACTCAGGCACTCAGTCCCTTTGCCTCTGGGTGACTCCGGGTGCATGCCTCTTGCTCCCCAGCTTCTGTGAAATGAGGAGCTTTATCCTTAACTTGAAAGCTTGTTGTGAAGATTCAAGACGTAGCAACTTTCACCTACCTCGCACAGCTGCCAGCACGGAGCAGGTCTGCCGTTTCCTTTCCCTTTTCCCTCTTCTTGAGCCCTGGAGTTGCTGTCATCATCCCAGGTCGATTCTTTAGGGACCAGCAGTGTCAGTATCACCCAAGAACCTGCTGGAAATGCAGAACCTCAGGCCCCATCCAGGCCTAGGCACCAGAATCTATATTTTAACAAGACCCCCAAGTAATTCATCTGCACATTGACGTTTGAGGAGCCCTGCTTTAGACAGAGATTCAAGGGCAGTGGGTGTACTTTACAGACACAAGAACCAGCACCAATCCAAAGATGAAGAGATAGATCTGTGAGCCTGGTACCCAGGCACCCTGACATGCACCCCATTCTCACACAGCTTCTGCCAGCCTAAAAGAAGAGAGGGCAAGCTGTGGCTCCCTCCCACGAGTTGGCCCAGGAGAGCGTGGCCTCCGGAAAGCCGGCCCTCGGCCAGCAGCTCAGTGCTGTGCCCTCTGCTCAGAAAAGGATGCTTCACTGGGAGGAGTGGACTAGGGGCATGGGTGAGAGCTTGTAGATCCATGTACCGTGGTGGCGCTCTGATTGGTCACTAGGCGGTGGAGCTGCTGGCAGAAGGCCTCAGATGGGAGCCAGGGGTGCTTCTGTGCTTGGAGAGTTAAGCTCCCAGCCATGGCACACACCATGCTCACTCTGGGGACGAAGGACAGGAAAGCTGCTCCGAGCGTGGCAGAGCAGCAGCTGGGTTGGGACAGGCATGTTCACGTGTTTTCCCGGTCAGTGGTCCCACTGCTGCGTGGATCCAGCACCCCCTCCCCAGAAAGAATGACAGCACACCCACGTTTCTTACCCTTTCCTGTGTTTTGATTCTCTCAACCTGGGAGAAAGCTGGCAGGGCAGGGGAGGGAATCGGCATGCCAGAAGCCTTGCCACTTTATGTATTGTATCCCAGCGGCTCTTCTATCAACCCCATTTTCCAGTGAGTAAACTAAGGTTCAGAGACATGGGCAGCTAGGACAGCCAGCCCACCCATGGTGAAGCGAGCTCTCCAGCTGCAAAGACCTTTTATCACTCATCCACTCGGCAGGCCAGGATGCTGGAGTTAAGAGAATTTAACACCTTTGTTCAAAGTCACGGAGAGGACGGCAGCAGGACCAGGGAGGCCTAGGCCTTCAGAATCCCAGGTCTGCAGTCTTTGAGACAAGCCAGGCCATAGCCCTCCAAGCTCTGTTCCCACTTCTAATCACTCCAGCATTGCCAGGCCACACTTCCTGTGGCTAAAAGAATGACCTTGTGAGAGCTCTCTGCCACTGCCGCGGCTTAGCACACCGACTCCTGAGCACATTGGTCCCTTCCCACCCCTCAAACTGCCACCCCCTCTTGTTCCTGCAGGCTTATCTTCAGAGCCTTGAACTTTGCAGACTTCCAAGAGCTCTTTCTTGTCTTTCCAAGTAGGGTTGTTGTTTTTCTTTTTACTCTCAGTTCATGAGAACTTTGGGAGAAATCTTCCCAAATCAATGTGTACCAGCACTTGTCCCCAAGGGATGGCTATCAGCTTGTGGCTTTGAGGGACCTCCACAAGGAGCTTCAGGAAGCTGTCTGTATGTGATGGAGAAGGACCATCTGGGAAAAGTATGTTTTGCATACTCCTTTTGTGGGCTCAGCGTTAATTCACTTAGCACATTTGACAAAAATCTTAGAGCAGGATCTTAGAGGGCCCGGCATCTTCAGATGTTCAGAGAAGTAAAGTGTTTTGCCCCAGATCACACAGCAAGTGGGTGGCAGAGCTGGGATGTAGCACTCGAAGGCTTGAGCCCTGTGAGCTTTCTTCTGTCACTCAGTCACCTC
>PVKH010025466.1:0-13411 GCA_004027955.1 Chaetophractus vellerosus | reverse complement strand
ATTGTCAGGCTCCTTTTCAGGGAAAGTTGCAGAATTGCAGAAAGTTGGGCACACAATTGTAAAAAGGATTGTTGTTCTTAAAATTTTTTTCTTTCAACCACGTATGGTAGCACCTCTAAATGAAAAGCTTATCTTTTTCTTGGAGATTTTGCAGGTGGTTTGTTTTAGGTGTAGAACCAATATTTGAATTTATGCATTCTAGTCATCTTTCTAGTACTTTAGGCACCTTGAATGGAGCAAGTTGTTTTACTTTTCAGCGATCCAGATACTATAGAAACCTTAACCTCTATTTAAATACCAGCCAACTCCATCCATTGTGCTTTAATCTTCTCTAGTGGTGGTGCTAGGGGATGTAGCCTCACACATACTGGTGAGCTGTTTGTTTTCAGGATGTAAATAAATGTGACCTGGAGTCATGGTTCTGAATTGTTTCCATTAGGTTCCAGAAGTTAGTAAACTGACCTAAGAGAAGCATTGTCCCTGTAAAAAGTTCCTTTGAAAGACAAACAGTAATAATCTGGGAACAGATTTGTGGATATTAGCACTTAGGTAGTTATAAGAGTGAAATTTCTAGATTATGAAATCCCTAGATTTTAGTATCTGCTTTCTTTGAATTATGATCTCTTTGCCCTTTATGTGTTTTCCTTTGTGGTATTATTTCTCATGATGATACTTGCAAAGTGAAGCTAATATTTCTATGGTTCAATGAAATTCCTTAATGTACTTCTTAATTAAATCAATAGACCTCCTACACAGTTAAACCCAAAAACCAGACCAAATTTAGAAGCTACTAATGTACAAAGAAATATTTATTTATTTATTTGGGAATTTGTAGGTTTACAGAAAAATCTTGCATTAAATACATAGCTCCCATTACCCCACCCCTCACCCCCTGCAGTTTTCCCTCTTATTAACTTTCCATTAGTGTGGTACTTTTGTTACAATTGATGAAACAGTGTTATTATAATAATACTAGTAACTGTAGTCCACAGTTTACACTGGGATTCACTTTTTGTGTTATGTAGTCCTATGGCTTTTTTAAACATTTTTATTCTATTAATATATATACAAACTTAAATTTCCCCTTTAACCACATTCAAATATAAAATTCACTGGTGTTAATTACATTTATGTTATTGGAGTCAGTGTCTAGGTCCTTGGCTTCATCACGAGAAAGAATTCAAGGATGAATCACAAATTAATCAGGCAAGCAGAGAATTTATTGGGGGTAAAGCAAGAGAACAAAAGTATACCCTCAGAGTTGAGTGTGGGTATTCTCAAGGGAGGGAAATGTAAGTTCTTGCCCTGGGGTCCCTTCTTTTTTAGGGGTACAGGACTTCAGGGTCTGTTGATAAGCAAGGACTTAGGGGTATGAAGGTTTAGGGTTGTGGGGGGTTCGGGGTGAGGGGCTTGCTATCCGGTGGTAATTTGCTTTTGGCTGCTGTCCATGATCTCTGCAGGATGTGTTGACTGGCAGTGATTAGCCTGTGGTTACTGTCTCTGAGGCGTGAGGTCACCTGAAAGCTAGGTGGGTGGTGGTGGTGCCCCTCTCACCCCTTCTCTCCTTGCTGGCTGCCTTCTGATAAGGCAGCCTTCAGGTGTGTACTGTCAGCAGCAGGGTGTGTGCTGAAAGTTGCCCCTTCCTAACTTGCCTGTGTGGCTCATCAGGCTAATGTTAGTCAGCAGGCCATTGACATGTGGTGTTTGTGTGACTTTTATTAGGTTTTCTGCCACCTTACTCCTTAGGTCCCTATTCTATCCTGCCTCATTCACAGTGTTGTGCTACCATCACACCATTCATTACCAAAACTTTCCCATCACCCCAAACAGAAACTGTACCAATTAAGCATTAACTCCTCATTCCCTACCCTCACCCCAGCCTCTGCTAAGCTATATTCTAGTTTCTGACTATGAATTTGCTTATTTTAATTATTTCATGTCAGTGAGATCATACAATATTTGTCCTTTTGTCTCTGACTTATTCAATCATTAGGTCTTCCAGGTTCATCCATGTTGCCCCATATATCAGGACTTCATTCCTTTTTACAGCTGAATAATATTCCATTGTATGTATATAGTACATTTTTGTTTATCCATTTATCGGTTGGTGTACACTTGGGCTGCTTCCATCTTTTGGTAACTGAGAATGCCACTAGAAGCACTGGTTTGCAGATAGCTGCTCAAATCCCTGCTTTCAGTTCTTTGGGGTTTATACATCAAAATGAGGCTGCCAGATCATATAGTAATTCTATACTTAACTTTCTGAGGAACCAACAAACTGTTTTCCACAGTAGTTGCACCATTTTACATTCCCACCAACAATGAACTAGTGTTCCTCTTTCTCCATGTCCCCTCAAATACTTATTTTCCATTTTTAAAAAATAGCCATTCTAGTGAATGTGAAATGGACAAATACTTATTTTTTAGTACAAGAATAACAATTTAGTAACTATGAGAACAAAATGGTGTTTCTGATCCAAATAATGAATATCATTTGCATATAATATGTACTGAAAATAAAGATGTTAAAATTTTACAAAATAGTATTAAAATATGGGATAGATAGGAAAGAAAGGGACAAGGAGAAAGAGAGCTAGGGATTATATGTCATATAGCTGCAACATAATGCACTTTTATCATTTCCCAATATATTCACACACATATGCTGTTATTTAAGAACTGTTATCAAGTTGGAATCCAGAGGAGACTTGTTATGTAATAAACACATAGGCAAGAATGATTTCTAATCAGTATGTAATCATTTAGACGTAGATAGTGGCATAGTGGCTTTACAAGTCCTTCAAGATACTTGAAAGCAGTTTTAAGTTTAAATAATTCATATACAGACTTCTAGTAACCTACACAACAGACCCTTTTATATCATTAGTTCCAAAACAAATGTCAGATGGGATCTTGTCTGGTAATTTTGTAATTAGAAGTCATCAGTTTTATCACACTGCAAAAAGAGATGGACTTCTAGTTTTTGGTGGATTAATTAAACATCATAATCCAGTCATTTTTATAGCTTCTAAACTTTTTGTGGGGAGGGGGTGGACAACAGCCATGATGCTCACTGTAATTTGCTGTGCCCCACTGCAGTTCAGGGATCAGTGCTGGTGAGAAGGTTTCCCCACAGAGAGAGGAACCTGCAGTGTGTAGATCATGTACAGCTGTCACTCTGAATTAAGCTTGAACCTAGCCAGAGTCCCTAGAGTTCTGAATTTCTCATTGAGGTGTCATCTCCCAGGGTACTGGGAGTAAATAAGACTAGTGCTGAGGCTTCTCCTTTACCTTCACAATCTTGAAAGGCACAATGTAATTTCCTGAAATCAGCCTTGAAATAGAAGTGAGGTCCAAGTTCTGACTGAGACAAAGCACTCTTTCTGTCAAAATTGAGTGCCTGAAGAAAAGAAACCGGACCTCTGAGAGTCAGTAAAAGGAGCGAGGTAGGGCACAGAAGAGGGATTTGGCCCCAGTACTGTGGTAACTTTCTAGGTAGCAGACTGTTTAGCTCTAGGGAAGAATTTGCAGGGTTGCTATCCTTTGAAAATGATGCTGAGTTCTCAAAGTGCATTTCTGATAAACTGGCATATCAGAAGAATACGTTTGTGCAGATATCTGAGTTCAGATGACAATTTGCCTTCTTAAAATTTGCTCAGGGATCCAGGGAAAATGTGAACATTATTTTAGTTGATGCTTCATGTGTTTTCTATCACTGTTCAGTTATGGGGTAATTTAACAAGTCCTAAAGGAAAAAGTAAATTCCTCTCAGCTGATGAAAAAAGGTAAAGGTGATGTGACTTTATGGATACTTTTTCATTATCCAAAGTGCTAGCATTTGAGCTATTTTGTACCTTGATATTATTTCATGGTGCTGCTCCTAAAATCAGTGTTACTACATACTGTGTTCTTGGAATTGTGCAGAGACACCATTTATCACCTCAGTTGAATGTTTTGCAATAGCTAATCAGCCTCCTTTTTAATTATAATCTGAACTCATCGTAACAAAATATCTCCTATTACGTTAAAAAAAATCACATATAATATCCAGTACCTCAGGATTATTCAAATAGAGTGTGTTGGAATTAAGGAAACCCATTGGTGTACAGGATAAAAAGGCTACCGTAAAGTCTAGCTAGGGAAATGGCACACAAATAGCCAAGTAATGCACAGTATAACAAAATAAGTGCCAAATATAGTTACGAACAAAATGTGGCTGGAGCACAAAGAAAATAGAGATGGAATCTAAACCAGGGGTCAGGAAGGACAGCATAGAAACCTTTCCTGGATTGGTCTTAGGCCACTTTTGGTCCCACTGTGCTCAGTGTGTCAGTGCATCTGTCTCTCCTCCTCAGGTAGGCACTCCTTGAGGACAGAGATGACATCTTAATCATGTTTGTGTCCACAGTCCTTCACAGGGTGAGGTATGGTGATTAAATGAATGAACAAAGATACCATATGAGCTGGGTCTAAAAGAAGTTGGTCAAGCCAAGAAAAAGGAAAAGAAAAAAGCTAAGCCAGGGGAGCATGAGGGGACAGCATGGTGGAGGGATGGCTACAGAGGCATGGCACAGGCCTGTGGAGGGATATGGTAGAAGAGGAGCTGCTAGTCTGGGGGGTTTGATTCTGTGTCTCCTCAGACTTTATAAAAGTATGTGTAATGCTATTCTGTTGTCTGTTGTGTTGCCTGTTTCAGAAACTCAGATTATTTTATTCCTTTTGTTTTTCACATTGGATTCAACAGCGATAGTAAACAGCCACTATTCACAGGTGACTATGACTTGGCCCCTCTCCTTAGGGAATCCCAAGTCCAGTGGGAAGGTAGACAAATGAAGTCTTTAGAGCAGGAGTTCTTAACATTTTTTGTTCCACGGACCCCTTTGCCAGTCAGGTGAAAACCAGGTACCCCTTACTAAGTCCACACTATACTGTATATTATATAATAAATATATCACACATGCATCAACACATCCCCACAAGAATAATGTATTTTTGAATTTTCAATTCAAGCTCATAGACTCCTGGTTAAGAAGCCCTGCTTTAGAGGCCAAACCAAGCTCTGTTTTGTCTTTTTGGCTTAGCCTCTGCATAAGATTTCATTTGTACAAAAGATTCTGAATCTTAATCCAGAAAAAAATCACACAAAAGTAGCTTTTAGGGAGGCAGAACACCTCTACTTCCCACATGCTTCTACCTCATAGCAGGCTGGTCTTTGGTTCCAGTCCCCCACCTGTCAGGCTCTTCTGGGAACCTGCAGAACTCCAAGGAGCATGGTTGGAAAGCTATTTGCTTCAAAGGATGATTTGATATCAGTCAAGGCTTGGAGGCAACTAGAAAGCACCTGAGGATATGGCTTCTTTGACATGTGATGACATCGTGTAGATCACAGAAATCTCACATTCAACTTCTTATGGCTAAAAAAAAAAATCACAGCATGACTAATTATTTCACTTTCTGCAGGGCTGAGTGTGAATTGCACTAGACTTAGATGAAAATTTTCATCTTGAAGACAGTGTTGCAATACCTGTATTTTGGACATCAGGACTTTGACAAGAGAGCACCATATAGGATATCTTCCTTTATTATTAAAATTATTTACCTTGGATTAACTCTAAGCCAGTCTTATGGTGCTACTAATAATTACAAAAATCAAATTGAGGAAATAGTGTCTGAGCCACGTGAAATGGACTTTGAACACTTTTGTCCCATGTTTTTCTTCCTCAGGTTTCTAATATTCAGGCAAGAACAGTTGTGCTGTCCTGGGCTCCCCCAGTTGGACTTTCATGTGGACCCCACAGTGGTCTTTCCTTCCCCTACAGTTATGAGGTTGCCTTATCAGACAAAGGACGAGATGGAAAATACAAGATAATTTACAGGTAGTGGATGTTTCCATGTGCTTTTCTTTGCTGCTAATCTGTGAGGTTGGGGTTGTTAAGGAAAATAGAAAACGAAGGCAAAATTTTAAAGCCCTTGCAAATTGTCATTTAAATAGTTCATTTAAAGAACTATTAATAATTTTAACATCAAAGGTTAATTTTTTCCAGAGGAACTTTTAAGCAGAAATGAGCATTATAGAGCTATTTGCTATCGGTGAAATATATGACTTGGTTATGTTAGCTTGTCAGCATAGTGTTAATTTTTTTTATTAATGTCTATCATATCAAAAAAATGACTATGACTTTTAATTTTTACCTACATGAGGCAATAGTAAGATTACTACTTAATTTTTAAACCCAGACCTTTTACTGCTCTTGTTTGTTTGTTTGTTTTTAATTCTGCAGTATGGTTTTCCATTTCACCCTACTTCTTTTATCCTCCACAAGTTTTCCAACCTGAGTAAAGATTACTTCAAAACATTTCATTCTGGGGCTTTCTTAAATGATCAAAAAGTTTAACACACAGAATAAGGGATTAGCCTCCAAATAGCTCCTTCTCCTTAATGGACTCCCGGATATTAACTATCCAAATGATTTATAGCCATGTTGGAAATGTGATAAAAAAAATTTTAGGGTCAAATCTTTTTCTTTTGAAATGGCACTGCTCAGATTTGCAAATCAGGAGTTGGAAAGCCGTTTGTTTGTTTGGTTGGTTGGTTGGTTTTCATTTTTCTTTAATTACTTGTTTGGCCTCCCTGTGAGTAGCCCCCTAAAAGGACTGCCCCAGCCCAGGGTAATGTGGTCACACAAACCCCTTCCTCTACCCTGCAAAAGCATAAATCCTGTCTCCCTGCTGCATCTGCACTGCAGAACTTGTATCTCCCCATCCCATTGCTATTCCGTACCTTGCTCCAGGGTCATGCCTTCTCCCTGACACAGGAAGGAAGCGCTTTTGCTGTCCTCTGTTCGTTCCTCTTGCTGCCTGAACTGTTTCTGTTGTCTCTTCCCTGATTCCAGAGGGAATCTCCCCAGGGTCTCCAGCACCCACTCTAGCTCTCCTCCAATCTAGCCTCCACACTATGGAAACCTAAGTCAGGCCAGATCACTAACCTGAGGTAGCACTCCAGTGATTCTCCATGTACTTGATTGCAACTCGTTACTCTGGCTCCCAACCATTCGGCTGTATTTCAAAATTCGAGAATTAATAGACCGTAAAAAAATACTGAGAGCCACTTCCACCATCCCTGCCAAGAAACAAATAAGTAGATTCTGTTAATGCAAAATGTACAGGGGTGGCACTGGCTCTATCACGGGTTGGAGCCTCAGATGTCAGGCAGGTAACATAAGGGAGAAAAGTGGGAAGGTTGAGAATGAGTGAAAGAAGAGTTCCTGCCTTCATCTGAAGGGAGCAGCCACCATTCTGTTTAAATTGGTTGTTGCCGTGAGGGAATCTAGGCCCAGAACAGCTGATTCTTTGGAATTTTCAAGAGGTAGCGAAAATCCAAATTGTTAGGTAAACCTTCCTGATATTAAGGTAGTTGAGAAAACTCAAAAAATTTTATAAACACTTTGCTGGTCAAACAACAGGACTGCAGGCAAAAGTGTGGATATAGGCCTCCGGTTTACAGTTTTTTCTTTTTTAACTTTTTATTTGGAAATAATCTCAAACTTAGAAAATTTTGTAAAAATTAAGAGAGATCAAGGAATACCTGTAAATCCTTTATACCCAGATTGATTGAACTCTAACTATTTACCCTATTTGCTTTGTCATTTGCGCTTCTCACTCTTTTCTTTTCCTCTCCTCTCAATCTAATTTTTCCATTAGTTACATACATCAAGGGTCTTTCCCACTAAATACGTCAATGTATATATCCTAATAATAAGGATGGTCCCTTAAACAACCACAGTGATATTACCAACTTCATAAATTTACATTGATACCTTGATTTAATCCACTGTCCATATTCCAGTTTTGTCAGTTGAGCTAATAATATCAGTTATAACATTTTTCTTCCCCTGCAGGTCAGGGTCCATTCTAGGGTAAGATATTGCTTTTTAGCTATCATGTCTCTTTAGTCGTTCTTTAATTTGGAACATTTCTACAGCCTTTCTTTGTCTTCTATGACACTGACATTTTTGACGAATATGTCAGACACATCCTACCACCTCTTAAACACTTTTAGCAAAATATTCCTTATTTCCTTTTTGTTTCCTCATGATTAGGTTCAGGTTCAGTTACAACTCTTGATCGTGTTAATTATTTTATTTTATAGCTGTTTATTAAGTGCTTTGGTATGTGAGGAAAGTGGACTGAGAGTTCATCAAGAGACAGTAGAGGTAGTTGGGGTTCCTGCCGAGGTAAGTGTTAGAGCTACCCTTGATAGCTGTAGTTATTTGCTGTTACTTGCTGTTTTAAGAAGTGATAAGGTTTTACCCCTATAGTGAGTAAGCATTAAATTGCTTGCCTTTTGAAATCTTATTAGTACTTTAACCTTGCTGTTTTCTAGATCTAGGATATCATCATTAAAAGTTTAAAATCTAATTTTCTAATCCTAAAAACAGTAATGCTAAATGAGAAAGTTTATTTCTGGTTTACAATGGAATCATTGTAATAGTTCTTCTTGAATCATTACTGATACATGGCTATGAGACCCAAACCAAACCTATATTACTTTTGGAACTGGTATCATTAACCAATGAATGATTTTTCTTTGCAGTGGAGAAGAATTAGAATGTAATCTGAAAGATCTTAGACCAGCAACCGATTATCATGTGAGGTAAGTTAGGATATGAGAGCTGAACTTTATGAGAATCCCACTTGCTAAAGTAACAAGTCATGTACCCATTTTTAAAAGTTTTTGTTAATGGCACTTGCCTAGCTCAAAGTTATAGTACCGTGGCTCATTGGCCATTCATTCGTGTTCTGCACTCTAGACCATAGTGATTGGAAGTGCATGGAAGTCCTTCTCGTAATAGGAGAATAGGTGTTACACTGAACAGAATTTTAAAAAATAATTTTTATTTTATATGGTTCCTAGCATCTATTTGACTGAATAGTTGAATATATATTTTCTTTCTATAAAACAAATGGTTTTCTACCAAGGGCTTGTCAGTTGTGTCTTATAGATTGTATGTATAAACTCTTAGCTCAGCCCAAATAAACTAGAAAGCCTTTCCCATGTTGCAGGAACACATTTCAACTTTTAAAGTCTGTAGGTTTTGAAATAAGGAACATTTTGCAAGTATCAAATTATCTCCGACACAAATTAACCCAATTTGGGAAACACATTGGACCCATGTAGTGTGATACATTGTCTGGAATCTGTGATTTTCTAGAATTGCTCTGGAAGGCAGCACTAGCCTTAGGAAGAGACCTAGCCAACCAGAGACCTGTAAGGAGAGAAGTATTACCTAAGTTTTTACAGAGCCCATCTGATTATTTAATTTGTTATTTAATTATTACATCCATGCATTTATTTTCAAATAGGTGGGTCTCATACCATTATTTTTCTGCATTTATTTATTATTTAAATTTTTATTTAATTTTTAAGTTTGCCATAAAATGTAAATTTTATCTAATAGGATACACAACCATTTCTCTCTGCTTTCTTTGGTTGTATATGTATGCTTAAAGACTGTGTCATAAAATTGCAAGCTTCAAGTGTACCTTCTCTCTTTTACCTTCCAAAGGTTAATTCACACCACATGTTCTCTTGTGGTGGGTTGGGGGCAAGGTAGTCTAGTAGGAAGAACTATATTAACTATATTAATTATCAGGAACCTTGGATTCTAGGCCTGGTTCTGCCAGGGATTGGCTGCTTTAACTTTGGTCAAGTCATGTAGAATCCCTATGCCACAGTTTTCTCAGTAGAAACAGATAGGAGAACAGGGATGAGTTGAGGTTATTACATCTTAGTAGATGCACAAGTGCTTAAAGCTAAGATTAAAGCAATACATGAAAGAGCAAGATACTATTTTGTGTTCAGTCATAAAATAACAACTGCCCAACTATTTTTTAAATTAATTCTTTCGCAACCATTTCTTCCTGTTTACATCAAAACTTTTAGATTTTGAGTCAGTTAATTGAACTTTTCACATAGCCCGTACAAACAAAAATTTGTATAATTTGTAAAGTTGAGATGATAAAAGAAGTGTTAACTCTTCTTCAAAATGGTTGATGTAGCAAGAAAAAAAAAAAACAGGAGTAAATAGGTAGGGAGCCATGTGTTTATCCATTGTTAACATATTTCTTTTTCTCCATAATATTTTTAACAGTTTATTGATATTGTTTTATTAAAGATGTACTTTAATTTCCTGCTCATTCATGTGCTTATGCTATCCTTTTTAGGAAATTTGAATGTCATAAAGAGACTGCCCTTAATTTACCGTGCTGACTATTGTTCCTCCCCCCTCTTTTTTTAACTCCTCTTACAAAGGGGAAAAATGGGGAAATGATTAAATGGGATCTTTTTTTTTTTAAATATATATTCTCTTTTGTTTTATTGTAGTAATGTACATGTAGCCTAAACTTTGTCATTCTAACCATTTTTAAGTGTACAATTCAGTGGCATTAATTAAAATGGAATCTTTTTTTTTTAAAGATTTATTTTTTACTTATTATATATCCCCCCTTTCTGCTTGTTCTTGCTGTGTTCATTTTTGCGTTCTTCTGTGTCTGCTTGTCTCCCCCCGCTGCGGTGACCCACCGAGTCAGCTCACCACGTGGCAGCCTGCCTGCCCACGGCGGCTTGCCTTCTCAAGGTGGTCTGCCCTTTCGAGGAGGCCCCGGGAACTGAACCTGGGGCCTCCTGTGTGGTAAACCGGTGCCCTACCAATTGGGCTACAGCCGGCCCCAAAATGGGATCTTTTTAAAATACCTTGCTCATCAGCTCTTTTTGCTGACAATTTCTTATGAACATCTTGAACTTCCAGGCAGGTAAAAGGAATAATAGTAAATGGATTCTACAAAAAAAGAACAGGAGGCAGGGGAGAGGTGGTGGCCATCTAGAGGACTTGGACCTCCGCTTTTCCACTGACAAGTTTGGGATCCCACACATATGATGTAGATGGTATACATGTGACACCATCATATAGCTTGCGGAACCACCAGAGAGATTGAAATTTCTACTCCTTGGCAATGGCCTATTTTAGTTTTTTTAAAAATTCTCTCTCTCCTAATAAAAAATGTGTGCATTCCAAATTTTTCTCTTTTGCCCTGCCTTGTCCGCAATCAGTATAGATCTTCCATTCTTTCCTTATACAGTCTTTCATTTTTCAAGCTAGAAAAGAATTTTAACGCTTCCAGCTCTCTTAGATTTCCTTTCTGCCTTGAATTGCTCTGGAGAGGCTGCTTGGTATGTAGCTTGGAATTTGGAGTTAAAGGCTCTCTATGCTTACACAAGTCATTTAAACCTCTTTGGCCTTGATTTTTCATTCGTAAAATGAGGGTAATGATACCAGCCTCAAAAAGACGATGTGAGACCAAAAGAGAAGATAGGCGTGCAAATCTATTATAAACTTTTACACATTGTGTAAGTGTTATTATTGTTTGCTTTAATTAGTTTTTCCAAGATTTTCCTGTTTTTCCACACTTTGAAAATAAAAAGTAATGCTTCTTAGAACCTGTACATAGTTTAACTATACCACTCACTGTTTTATTGGGATAGGGATATATCATGCTAGGCATTGAACAAGAAGGAGCAAAATCTCTTTTTATGATATAATTCAGTTAATATTCTCAAAGTCTTAGTTCAAGGAATATAAGCTATTACATATAGTTTCCTCAAATATAGTTTTGAACTGTCACGTATAGAGGATCAAAAGGCTATGTGGAAATTATTTCCTTACTAAATTTCCATAATAGCAGCTATAATAGAATTCCATTACTGTAGAGGAACAAAATGAGCATTTATATTTATTGTCATTTTTATTTGTGCATATATTACTAATTTAGAAAGTGTTCCCCTGTCAAAAGTCTGCAGAGCCAATGATGAAACCTGAGGTTTTTCTTTTCCAGCATAAAACAAGATATATTTTCTTTCTAGATGTTAATCTTGTGCATTAGTCTGTATTCAAATCACTTTCAATATGAAGGATTTCTTTCTTAAATCATACCCTGAAGTCTCATCTAAGGCTTCTCCTCTAAAGTTTCTTGTTCTTTCTGATTTTGCTGCTCTGATTCTATTCCATTCACATAGATTGCTCGATATCTTTATTTAGTGCTTTTTTGCAATCGTGCTCCCCTCCGCCATTTTAGTGTTTCTATTTCAGCAGTCAGATATATAAACCTTTTTTACAGTCTCTTGATCATGGAATCCTGTCATTGTAACTGCCTGGTACTTGGCCTCAGTCATTAGGCAAGAATGGCTCTCAAGCTTGTCTCACAGTCACCAATACAGCATTTGGAATAATTTATTAAGAGACCATTAGCATCCTTTAGATGGTACCACAGGTCTTGTGCCCATGGCTATTTATATTGGCACCTGCTGCACCATTTAGGCCAAATTCCACATAGAAAATTGTAACCCAAGACAAATCAGGTTTTAAAGATTTTTTTTTCTTACTGTTTGCTAAGAAATTTTTGTGAGTTACTGTCACACATCTCTTCAACCACTATTCTTTTTTTTTTCCCTAATGGTGATTGAGGAAAATAATATTTCTTTATAATGTTTACATTGATTACAAAATTTAGGTCTTGGGTCATCAGATTTTTATTAAATCATCATTTTTATATTTGTTATCCAGTTCTTATAAAAATTACTTCTTTTTTGATTTATAAATTTAGTTGGTAGAATATTTTAAAGTAATCATTTTATAATCATCAAAGTACATTCAGTGCTTCCATATAGGATATTATATAAAGGCACTAATAGGAAATCTCCATCCTAAAAGTTTTCGCGCGCATGCATGTGTGTTAGGAAAGGAGGAGAAATGAGAAAAATCCAATATATAAATAAATAAATGGAATTATTTTAAAAATATTTATACATAAGCATTAGTGGTTTTTCTCTGCATTTTGTCCTTACATTTCCCAGAGAACTATGTGCCTCTTGTAGTTGGTAGTTTTATAATTAATAATAGCTTTGAAATGCCCATTTTTAATGTGGGAGTTGATAATTTATATTTTTATCAATGATAGAATAATCAGGAATTTGAGTGATTGAATGGATAGCAAGTTTATAACAAATTTGTGACAAGCAGTTTTCCCGTCATTGGCAAAACAGTTTGGAAAAGAAGTTGCCCCGAAACAATATCATGTAAAATAACATTTCCCAGAACAAATTATGTGATGAAACATTTCCAAAAAAATACAGTTGACCAGCACAGTGCAGGGTTATGCAATAGGTATTATTGACCAGAAATTGTGGCTCCCAGAATGTTAAGATGTGCTGGAGCAAGTTGGAGGCCTATTCCTGAAATTCTTGGAGCACCTGTTTTATAAGCATTTACCCATTAGTTAAGATGAAACAGGGCCCGGCTAGATAGCTCAGTGGATAAAGAGCTCGCTGGGAAACCACATGGGAGGCCCTGGGTTC